>BQNB010129452.1:0-11364 GCA_026074375.1 Tanacetum coccineum
ACGTATACGTAATAATACTTACACATTTAACACAGAAACGCTCAAATCTCAATAATCATTTCCTTGTCACTCAAAAGTAAACGAAATGAACTCAAACAATTTCACCTCATTCAAATCTCACTGAGATGATCACACTCAATAGATTGATTACGAATACCTCATAAACACATATAAACACACATAAACACATAAAATCATATAAATCATACATTGCAACAGGCACCTAAGTCAACACTAACGGTTTGACTAACCTGCTCAAGCCATGGTTGTCACATGGCTGCCCCGCCAAGACACCGAGTCGCACTCAACCATCCTTCCACCCTACGCAGCCAGAGGAAATTCAAGGATTAACTAAGTTTATTTATCACACCTAAAACCCGCTCCACCCTTTTGTATCCAAATCTGGGTTGATTAAATAATTAAACCACAATGCTTCAGGTGGTAACTGTATGCGACCCGCCACGGCTCCAAGCACGAAGTCGTGCTGCCTCGCTGAGATACGGGTGAATCTGACCACCACAATCCAAGAAACTTTGCTATTATAAAACCACAAAACAAAACATAGCCATGGCCCAGTTATCGAAGAACTAACTCATATCTTAGAATAAAGCCACTAAACAATGTTAATACATTGCTTAAAATTCAAATCAAAATGTACAACGACTTACGATTTAAAGGTGTATCAGAAAATGTAACCAATGCTGAAAACACCACAAATAAGAAAGTACTTACAATAAGCAATCCTAAACCACGCTTCGCTGCAACAACCTTCTGATATCGCCACTGTGAACCATGCTTATACACAGCCTATGAGTAACACACAAATTAAATTCCACATAAATTAAACCACAAACAACAGTCATAAAAAAGTTTAATAAACCTAATTTCTAATAGACATATGTAAAGCAAAAAATTTAAGATTAAACCTAAAAAGGAGAGAACAGAGAGTACCATCTAAGGTTGTATTTTCGGTTTGCCCAAATGAGCCGAAGCTACATAAAGAAAACCCAGAATCCTACAATCATCAAAATTACAAACAAAGATTACAAAACAATTAACATACAATTCAATCAAAATCAAAAAAACTCAAAAGATTCTTAAAAACTTATCTGGGTTTTAGAGAGAGAAGAGATGAATTCATCGTATGTGTATGTTTTTTTTATTTGTGTATGCGAAGATAGGGAGATGATGATGAATTGCTGGATATGAGGATGAAGAAACACGTGTCTTCCAGGTGGATTCTAGATAGTGTGGGTAGATAGGGCTTAGTTTTGCAAATGAATGAAGGTTTCGGTGGAGTTTCCGGCGGGTCGACCCGGTCGGAAAAGTAGCATTTAAAGATTGCCTCGGGGAATGCATTGTAATTAATTTATGTCCTTTTGTATATAATAGTATAATGTAACACTGCATATTGGCTATGTCGTAGTTTCACCCTAGCCGAACTATTGGTATGAGTACTTCGTCTTGTTAAATAGAGCAATTTCCAAGAAAAGTGTAACATGGTATAGAGTGGTAAACGTAATTTATATAGTTATCTCTTTAGAAAAAAAACTTTATTAATAAAACCAAAAGATGTTTCAGTCCAAATTGTTGATATGTGTGACTTGGCGCATCTTTTATTATTGACTGCTTGGAGTTTAAGTGACAAACAAAGTTAAGTACCTGATATTTTCACCATCATTTAGTAGAGAGATAAACGCCACTTCTGATCCATTCATCTACATGAAAAAGAAATTTATGAAAAAAATAAGACTCATTCTAGCATATGCAAAATGGAATAATTATGACAAATTTTAATGTCGTTGTTCGGTTATATTTTCAAAATTTTTATAGATTTTAAGCAGTTTGAAAAACTCGAGAAACTTTCTACAGTATCAATTTTGCTATAAGAATAAGAGACTACAGGTGTGCCGGCAAATGTTGTTGGGATTTCATCGCAGACACAAATATGGTTGTATGCGCAAATGTTTCCTATAAAGTGTTTGTTTTAAAGGGGGGGTTTAATGTATTCTAGGCGGTAGGGTTCTGGGTTGCATGTATATTTTTCCGCCTCCACAGAGATAAAACGACGAAAAAGAGTTATCACCGAGAGCATACAATAAGCATCGAATAGGGAAATTTGGAAACAAATAATCACCTCCGGGGATACGGAACGCTGAGTTTGTAGGTTGAGTGTGCATAGCCGGCGTATTACGAACGCTGTTGACCTGAGTACCTTCTGAAAAGGGTGCCTCCTAACTTGCAGGTAGCCTTGGGTGAACGTTTTCACGCGTTCTTTTACACTGGTTTAAAGTTGAGGTGCCCGTGTGGCTGGATCTGTGCGGCTGGATATGTGGACAAAGAGATAAAACACCAGGAAGAGTGATCACAGATAGCTACAATAAGCATCAAATAGAGAAATTTGGAAACAAATAATCACCTTCAGGTATAGGGAATGCTGAATTTGTAGGCTAATTGTGCATAGGCTGCGTATTTCGCGTTCTTTTACGCTGGCAAGGTGCGTCCTCATCTGCGGGTAGCCTTGGGTGAGGGTTTTCACGCGTTCTGTTACGCTGGCTTAAAGTGGAGGGGCCTACGCGCCTAGAATCTGTAGACAAATAGAAAAAACAACCAAGAAGAGTGATGATGGAGGACATACAATAAGCGTCAAATAGGAAAATTTGGAAACAAATAATGACCTTTGGGCATACGAAATGTAGGATGATTGTGCATATCGTCTGCAACTTGTGAAGTGTGAGCAGAAAACCGCGGTGTTACGTTTTGTACACATAGCCGAGAGTATTTTTCAAATACGTCAGAATCAGGGTGTTGTGTCATCAAAGCTACTACCATTCTGCACTGTGATAAGTTGGGCAACACCGTCGGCCTATATTTTGGGCACAGAGGTATTAGGGGAGTACTCTTACTAAACACATCAGTCTTTGCGTCTGTTTTAAGTTGCGTTTCGCACAATCAGAACTACTTCCTTGGATTTGGGATGCTGTTCCTACAAAGCAACCAATACAGACATAAAAACCAAAAAGAGCTAAAACTCCATAAAGTTCAATTTAAAAAATGCATGACATATTCCAAATACCTTTCAAAACTTCTTAGTATTGTAGTCTTCCACTCCCTACACATAAGTCAGAGTACTGTTGGAAAACATCTAAATCAGAGCGTACATGTCGCACCATGTTTTGACCACTCGGTTGAGAAAGATGAGTTTCTCCAGTCATATAAGATCGTGTAGTTGAAGAAGAAGCATATGGCGTTCAACTTTTTCCTACAATGACATATAACCATTATGCAGATGATGATGATGAAAAGAATGCATATCCATTATGATTCTTGGTGTGAAAAAAAGTAATCTTACCAGTGAATGCAGAAATAGTGAAGGAGGTATGCTAGCCTTTTTTTATCTAGTCATGACTAATCATAACTTCACAGACCTGGACAGTATACTCTTTCTTCTTATCTAAATCATACCCTTTCCTGGTCTCGTTTTATTCCTCACAGAATGCGGCATCGTCCTATAAACACTTTAAAATTGGCAACTGATTTAATAACAAAAAGTAGTTATTATAGGGTTGTTTGGATGGCCTATTGCGGAACAGTTATTGATTACGTTTTTTTTCTCTTAAACAAATATTTGTAGCAAAGAAGTCATTAGAATAAACAATCCTAAACACCCTTTAAGATGATACATTTGTTTGTAAAGTTTAGCAAATTTTTAGCTTATGGTTACAACTTATAATCACCTTAGAATAATGGAATTGTGGGACCAAATATTCTGTGTGTGTGTGTGTGTATACAAAATGAGACTGTGGGATTCTAGAAAATGTTGGGGTATTACGCGTTTTATTTGCTACATTGTAAGGTTATTATAATCTCCTTTCTATTTGTTTTATGTCATTTAATTTATGGCATGTTGATAACCTCAGGTTATGCATATAATCATGAATCAGCCCCTAGGCACTATTGCACGTGTAGAAACAGATGTCATGCCAATGAATTGCCTAATGATACACTCTGATGAAAGCAAAACACCTTGTTTCTTCTAATCCATAATTTCCTAAATTAACCATATCATAAGTTCCTAAACCCCTACCTTTTTCCTATAAACACATCGACTTAGATCTATTAGAAAGTATTCAATTTGTGAAGTCTTTTGGTCTTTCTACATACTCAGAAAATAAATTTTAAAAAAAATTACAGCTTTTCACGACAGTGAACTTACCAACATAAACACAAAGAGGGTGTATGTCTCGACCGGCTTATGCCTTTTCTGGTTTCGGGCTTATGTTTCATAAGTTTACTTTTTGTGGCTTATTTTGAAACTTCTCAGCTTATATAAGCTTATTATATCATAATAATAAGCTTATATAAGCTTATTATATCATAATAAGCTTATATAAGTCAAAAAGTTTGAAAATAAGCAAAAACGTTTGAAAGTATGTCAACAAAACGAGGTTTGACGAATCATACGCCCGAAACTTATTCAGCCATGTTTCATAAGTTCACTTTTTGTGGCTTATTTTGAAACTTCTCAGCTTATATAAGCTTATTATATCATAATAATAAGCTTATATAAGCTTATTAAATCATAATAAGCTTATATAAGTCAAAAAGTTTGAAAATAAGCCAAAAAGTTTGAAAGTAAGCCACAAAAACCGAGGTTATGAAACATACGCCCGAAACTTATTCAGCCAATGTTCATGTTTCGCTACATGGGTTTTCAACACCTTGACTCAACACCTCTTCCTTGATCACGGCAACTTTGCTCCCTTATCCTACTACGTCACTCCCCTCTTTTCGTTTTCACTGTCACAGCCCAACGGTTTTAATAATTAGATCCCTGTAAAGTTTTCAACATAAGAGATCATAATGTAATATTATTAAGTGCAAGGTTCCTTACCGAGATATATGGCCATTTTACTCGTGCTGCGTGGATTTTGATAATTTTGATATGATAAAAGTAAGAAGTGAAAAAGGGGGAAATTCAAAGAGTTTTACCAATGCGCTATTACAGCCACAAAATCTCACATGGCACATTTTCATTAATCTGTTAGCTCCGAACCTGAATCCCCTTTGCACCCCTTTAACCTCAAATAGGTATAAATTGATGCTCAAATATGTGTCCATGAGGCTCACAAATGCTAACAATCAAAAAAGCGGATACATCCGCCATGGCTGCAAACTTAATAGTTTACCCCGCCAAGACGCGGACAATCACAGCTTTAATCGAACCTGCTCAAATTCATCACGGCCCTATATAATGAATACCAAATGATAGAGAGATTAACATTGCAATAGATACAGCTACAGACACTGCAAAAGCGTTTGCCATTTTCAAATAAGAATGTGACAATATGCCCGCCACAACACACATTATAGAGGATAAGCCCGCCATGGCTGCAACCCTAACAGGTTGCCTCGCCAAGATACATGTCATCTCAACTTTAACTGAACCAATGGCTTTTAAATAAACCATAAGCCCAAACACATCTACCCCATAAGAAGCCATAAGGTCAACAATCTTGCCGCGCGAAAGTGCGGACGTTCGTTTGCAGGTTAAAATGAACCAACACAGTTTCATTGCAACATTTTTCTAACAACATTGAATGCACTCGACATTTTTTTCCATTTTAGGAACCGTTAATGCAAATTATGAATCTAGAAAGTAATAAGGTGTAAATTAAAAAGCTTACATGTCCATGTGGTGTTCCCTTGCCACACATGATGATGCTGATAAGCTTCCGTTGCGATATTTGGTAAACCATAATAACAAAAACAAAAAGTCGCAAACTTTAAACTGATTCAAGATTCTCAGTTGCAAAAATGGAGTGACAGGGCATCACATTAATTTTGTCAGGAAACAACAAAATTCCCATGAGGCTCAGGTCTGCAGATGTAGAACTAAAACCAAACACAGGCGTTGGCTGCAAAAAAAACAACTTATTCGCCTCGCCAAAACACCATTTTCGGTAAATTATGTTCATAAAATATACAAATGCAAATAATCATCATCATCGCCTCAGATAAATATCCGGAATGGCTGCAACCACAATCTGAATGTGGCTGCCCCGCCAAGACACCGGGTCGCACTCAACCATCCTTCCACCCTACGCAGCCAGAGGAAATTCAAGGATTAACTAAGTTTTTCCCCAATTTATCACACCTAAAACCCGATCCACCCTTTTGTATCCAAATCCGGGTTGATTAAATAATTAAACCACAATGCTTCAGGTGGTAACTGTATGCGACCCGCCACGGCTGCAAGCACAAAGTCGTGCTGCCTCGCCGAGATACGGGTGAATCTGACCACCACAATCCAAGAAACTTTGCTAGTATAAAACCACAAAACAAAACATAGCCATGGCCCAGTTCTCGAAGAACTCATATCTTAGAATAAAGCCACTTAACAATGCTAATACATTGCTTAAAATTCAAATCAAAATGTAGAACGACTTACGATTTAAAGGTGTATCAGAAAATGTAACCAATGCTGAAAACACCACAAATAAGAAAGTACTTACAATAAGCAATCCTAAACCACGCTTCGCTGCAGCAACCTTCTGATATCGCCACTGTGAACCATGCTTATACACAGCCTATGAGTAACACACAAATCAAATTCCACATAAATTAAACCACAAACAATAGTCATAAAAAAGTTTAATAAACCTAATTTCTAATAGACATATGTAAAGCAAAAAATTTAAGATTAAACATAAAAAAGAGAGAATAGAGAGTACCATCTAAGGTTGTATTTTCGGTTTGCCCAAATGAGCCGAAGCTACATAAAGAAAACCCAGAAACCTACAATCATCAAAATCACAAACAAAGATTACCAATTTAATTAAGATACAATTCAATCAAAATCAAAAAAACTCAAAAGATTCTTAAAAACTTATCTGGGTTTTAGAGAGAGAAGAGATGAATTCATCGTATGTGTGTGTTTTTTTATTTGTGTATGTGAAGATGTGGAGATGATGATGAATTGCTGGATATGGGGATGAAGAAACACGTGTCTTCCAGGTGGATTCTAGATAGTGTGGGTAGATGGGGCTGAGTTTTGCAAATGAATGAAGGTTCCGGTGGAGTTTCCGGCGGGTCGACCCGGTCGGAAAAGTAGCATTTAAAGATTGCCTCGGGGAATGCATTGTAATTAATTTCTGTCCTTTGTATATAAGAGTATAATAATAATAATTCCGACTCTATAATTAAATGAAATATTATTTTTAAAATTTAAATTATGTTTATATCATTAATACAAATAACTCTCGTTAAATTGATCAAGATAATAGATGAAAATTTATTTTAAGACAAATTAAAATCAAAATGCAGACATTTGATAGAGAAACGAGTATACTAGTTATAAGTCTCGTACAAACAAAATACGTATTAAATTTTACTATAGTTATCATGCACGGGTATTTGGTATGTTATGTATTTTTGTTGAAAGGGTTTCGAAATGAAATTTCAAAGTAGAATTTTTATACAGTTTTGGCGAATCATAAATGTTATCTTACATTTAACCTCTATAGTTTTATAAACCCTTTACTTTATCCTCCACCTTTCTAAGTTTCTATTTTCTTTCTTTTTTTGTGCAATTTATACACTTTTTTTCTTGAAAACGAATTTGAGACAATTTTGATCAATTGAGTGTCTAATTTGGACTTTTATTTGGCAATCAAATTACAAAATCAAGCTTTCTTATCAGTACAAATTTGATTTTGATCTAAAGTTTAAGTTTTTGAAATTTCTCTGAAACTATGTTTTCCTCTATTGCATTAAAGATTATAATCATCAATCACAACACAATTGTTGATGAATCTACACAAATTTACATAATTACTTTTCATTTTAGGCTACAAAAAAGTCGACCTTGGCCTCTTTTTTAGTATTTTGTTTTACAAATATGTTCAAATATAATGTATAGACCTCTTAATTGAATGTGGATAACAAAACAACTAGCTAGGATACTTGCATGATGTGGCGACGACAAAAATGTGAGCAAGCATTTTTTTCGTGCTATTTTCTTTGATCTGACGATTTTCGTACTAATAACTTTTACAAAATGGTGAGGAATTTTAATTGAAATATCTTTAAATATTGATTTGTCACAAAAGTTTAGCATTGTGTATTTATAATTTTCTATATACCTGGGAAAATTGGTAATTGTAATAGCTCAATAATCACACTTAAAGGGTCATATGTTGAGCCCGAGTTATCAACTTGTGAGTAAAATCCTGGTAAATTTGAAGGTCTAATCGACTTTTCATTCATTATGGACTTTTCATGTGTAACTATATTATAACAGATGTCGGTAGAACCATGAGTATATTTTCAATGACAAATTTACCTATAAAAACTAATAGTGGGTAAAGTGTCGTCATCTACTTTAATCACAAATTACACAAGAAAAACTACACATGAAATATTACCCACATAAATCCAACACGGGTAAAGGTTTCACTATATATTTAGCCACAATATTCTCCAAAAATACCCAAAACTAAAAGACGTGTGTAACATGTGGGTGAATAAGTTTACACGTGAAATTACCCACTTTGTTTGCCCACAATAACCCAATCTGTGGGTATTTCATGATAATGTTTTAAGCAGAAATAACTTAGCTACAAATTGCCCACAAATTTTGACACAACAAGTAATTTTGTGGGAAATTCGTGGGAAATTCATCACTTTATATGATTTGCATTTAGATTCCCTAGGCGTGGGTAACATGCGGGTAATTTATGGGTAAATACCCAGAAATAAAAAATTTGTGGGTAATTTTCATGGGTATTTGACAGGATTCTTGTAGTGTGAAGCAAGTGGAACAACTCCAAATCATTATTCACGAAATAGAAGTAAAAGGCATGGGTATAAACTCTAACTTTCTTTTTGGTTCTATTATTGAAATTTTTAAATTTTAAGTTGTATCTTAAACATTGGAATGATGATATGAGTTTTGAGCAACTTCTTCTCAAAATTCGTTTTGAAGAAGATAACATGATGAATGAAAAGGCTGATGCAAATTCAATAGAACCAAATGTAAACGTGGTTTGAGAAATCTCTTCCAAGTCAAAGTCTTACCACAAAAACTAAAGCAAAAATGGTGGTGGTTTTGGACAAAAATCTTCTAAGGATGAAAAAAGGATTACACCCAACAAAAGAACAACAACTTCAAGAAAGTCTGTCATTGTTGGGTATGTGGGAAATCTGGGCATAAAACTAAAGATTATCGCTACAAGAAAGAACATGGAGGCGGAAACTCTGGAGGAAATTCCAACCAAGAAACCATGCGGAGTCTCCTAAAGAATTTGTTGGAGTAATTGAAACCTTCTTGACCGCTAATGATGTTGATTGGTGGGTTGGTAGATCTGCCACAAACCACATATGCAATTCAAGAAGGATGATTTTATCTCACCAAAATGTGAATGAAACAGAACAAATATATGTTCATGGGGAATGGAACTTCTTCAAAGATTGAAGGAAAAAGGGAAAGTTGTATTGAAACTGACTTCTAGAAAAGATCTTGTATTCTCAAACGTGTTGCATGTGCAAACATCACCAATAATCTGATTCCTGGTCCTATTCTTAATAATAAGGGATTTAAACTTGTATTTGAATCAGACACATTTTTAATCACTAATGGTCGTGTGTATGTTGAAAAAGGGTTACCTTGATGAGGAACTCTTCAAATTAAGCATTGTATCTGATGACAATGTTACTAATAATAGTAACACGGGCACTAGCACCACTTCTTTATACATGATTGGTCTTTCTTTTTTAAGGCATTCTAGATTATGCCATGTTAATATCTGTTTCTTGCAAAGAATGATAAACTTATACATGTTGCCTAAATGTATTATGGATAAATTTTTCATACGTGAAATCTATATGGAATCTAAATAAACAAGTCATTCACATAAATTTTTAGAAAATTCAAATAAATACTTGGTTTAATACATATTGATTTATCTGATTTTAAAATTGTAAATTTATTCATACACAATAATTCATGCTTTTATTTTGATATTAATAATCTTGTGCATATGAATTTATGTTGTATTTTTAAAACAATATATAAGTTGTATTTTTAAAATGTAAAGTCTAGAGATATAAAGTTCAATGGGTTATTTGTTTATTATTTTAAAAAAAATTTAAAAACATAAAAAGTTACTAATTTACACTTAAGGCCATATAATTTAGAGAGAATTACATAAATCGTCCTTGTGGTTTACCGGATCTAACATATTTGGTCTCTGTGCTTTTTTTCATCAGGTTTGGTCCTTGTGGTTTTGATCCATTGTGGGTTTGGTCCCTTGGTCAAACTAAGGAAATGTTGGGGTCAGAGACCAGAACCCGCAAATGGATCAAAACCACAAGTACCAAACCCGATAAAAAAAGCCACATGGACCAAATATGATTAGATCTGGCAACCACAAGGACGATGTATGTAATCTCTTTATTATTTATTTAAAATACAAATACAGACATCAAGTTAGTGGATGTTATTTTGTACCTATAAAGTTTTATTAATTACCTCATCTCTTTTTTTAAGTTTTTTGTTTCCCTTCGACCTCCAAATTTGACACATATAGTTTTAGTGATTTTTTTTTGCTACATGATTTTTTTCAATTTTGACTTTTTATTTGTCAATCAGATCGCATTATTTTGCCTATGTGTCAAAATCAAGCAACCTAATTGGCCTAATTTTTTTTGTATTATAATGCATCTAAGATTATAGAGATGCATCTAATTTAAGTCGATGCATCTCGGATATGCGGTTATAGTTACTTCTTCTCTTTTTTATTTTAAGAAAACTTCTCATTTGATCCTAACTATATATATATATATATACTCCGGTTCCGTTGAGAAAGTTTTTATTTTGAGAAGATTGAGAAATTTACGTTTAAGCAAATTGATTCATATTTTTGATTTGATTCACAAGTAAACATCATTTAATAGTGAATCAAAGCTATAAATCACAAATTTGATTCACAAATCATTGCTAAAATCGAGTTATGGTAATGATTCCTTAAATTTGTATAGAAGATGCAGTATTTTATTTATATTACAAAAACGAGAGATTTTATAACATTGATTCGAATTTTTTTACACATTTTGATTAATAATCACATTAAAAATGAGTTTTACGCTTGAAAAACTTGAACCAAAGTTAAAAATCTATCATTTTTGAAAACCTTCTCAATCTTCTCAAAATAAAAACCTTCTCAATCGATCCGGATATATATATATATATATATATATATATATATATATAGGAAGGTTAAAATAAAAAGACAAATATTCGTGAGAAGGATAAAAAGAAATTTTTTTTTAAAAAGTTCTCGAAAAATTCCAAAAAAATTCCAT
>BQNB010129454.1:0-11142 GCA_026074375.1 Tanacetum coccineum
ATCTTTGTATTTTGAACAAGTGAACAAGTAAAGCTTCGGGCTTATGTAACAAATACTTTGTTAAATCCAATGTATCAGTTTTTAAACGACTTTTTGGTCGTTATATATATATATATCTTGTGTTATTGATCATTGAAGTAACACGCCCCAGACCCTTATTCCGCTGCGACCCAATTTGGGGGTGTTACACTCACTAAGACTGGACGGTATAAGAGTGAACTCACATGGGTAAGTTCCAAACTCACACGCAAGTTCTTCCCCGGTCCTAAAAGTCACTTTAATTTTGTAAAGGTTTCGGTGAGTTACAAAATTGGTGTGCCCCTTCTCCTTTTATTTAATGTATTTTACTTGGTTGTGAGTGTGTGTGGGTATTTAGTGGGGTATATTTTATATAAAATAGTATTTTAATTAAAGGTGAGTTTATGGTTGTTATTATGGTTGAAATGTGAGTTGTAGTGAGTTTTAAAGTTGGAGAGAGAAAGCTTATGTGGCGCTGACGTGTCAGGTGGGTTTGGCTTCCTCTTACCATCCAGCCTAATGTTTTGTGTTTTTTTTAATTATTTTGTTTTTGTTATAAAACTGTGAAGCGAAAAGTGCGGAACAAAAATTATAAATTTTAACAAGTTAAAAGTATTAAACTGTCAAAAAATACGAAACAGAAACTGAAAAAACTGTAGGTACTGTAAATTGAGGGGACAAAGAGCGTAGAGGTGGTACTTTTTTGTACTTTATGTGGGGCGAGGGGTATTAATCAAGGTTTTCAAGATCGGGATCCTACCCAGAATCGTTTTTATCTTTGTAAGATCGAGATCGTAAAGTCGGATCGGGATCGTAAGATCCTACTATAATGTCATTGTCTTAAAAGTCTTTGTAATATTATATAAATCTACACATTATTATGTATCAAAAACACAAAATTATATGAATGTTCATAGAAATGTCGTCCTAAATTACGATTATGAAATGTTTAAGAAGATTAACTTTTTGTTTTTTAAATTCTACGAAACACAACCCATAAATTTTTTGGTTTTTAGTTTGTGGTTTGAGAAAAGTAAGATCGGATCGGAGTAGATCTTAAGATCCTATAAGATCCTAATTATGCAAAGATCCTACGTAAGATCTGAATCGTTTTTACTTTGCAGTATCGTAAAATCGTAAGATCCTAAGATCAGAATCGGGATTTTAACAACCATGGTATTAATAATACTACCTATATTAATTTTGATACACCTTGCCAGAGCCGGCTCATTGATTTCGATGACCCGATACTAAAATAGAGAAAAGGGGCCAGTCGAAAACAAAAAATGGGTCAAATAACTTACACAAGAATAATTTCATATGCGGCTTAAAGAAATAATAGTATATTACAAAGTCATTAACTGCTTTTGTAAACATATGTCTAACAAAGTATTCTAAACTAAAATAGTATACACAAGAAAATGGGTCCCCAAGATGAAAGGAGGTATGGTGCCGTTGCACCTTTTGCACCACCCATTCACCGGTGTTGTATGTTAATATCCATATTAGATAGTTTATGGGGTTAAGTGTTTGTTTAGCATAGTTTTAGCATATTATAATCTGTAGACGTTAGTTTCCTATTGTTTAGGATTAGAGTCGGTCACCTGGTTTATTTAGGAACCGAATTCCCACCTCATTCTCTATGATAGGAGCTAAGGAGGAGGCAAACTTGTACCGTCTCTTTTTTTTCTTAATAAATAAATCATTAGGAGCATACGTGTGTGCCAATACTTCTTGTCGAATTCCAGATTCTTATAGGTGGGTAAACTTCTTCAAAGATTCAAGTTTCGTAGCTACTTCTTCCAGGTTTATTGGGGTTGATTTTTCGACAAGTGGTGAGTGGTATCAAAGCCAGATTCGGGTCTCGGGTGGAAGCTAGGCCGAATTTTTGGAGGTTTCTTGCTGATCGGTTTTGACAGCAAGTATGTTGTTCGATTTTTTCTTGCTGATCAATTTTGATAGCAAGTCTATTGTTCGGTTTTTTGTTGCTGATCGGTTTTGGACAACACATTTTCTTGTTGTTTGAGTATCTAATAACAAAGTTTTTCGTGGTGCCGGTTTTGGACAGCAAAAGGGTTGTTAGGTCTTCCATTATTCGCACAACAAGGGTTAAGTTTTCAAGCAACATATTCTAACACAAGGTTCTTTGAAGTCGTTGGGTTTCAGGTCTTCAAAAGGTGTCGAGCGATTGCTTGTTATTTTCACTACAAGGTTATCGACAAGAAGGGATTTCTTGAAGCTTCGAGTTATTTGTCCAAGTTCTTGCGACAAGGTGAGGCTTCAAAGGGCTGGTTAATTTTTTGGTCATCAAAGATCAAAGTCTGTTTGGTTTTCTTGTTAAAAAGAAGATCAAGTTTTCGAAGTTTGCAAGGGTTTACGGTTTAAAGGTTCACTCGAATCAAAGTAAACCACAAGGTATTATATTAAGGGTTTTCTAGTTGTTGAAGACTTTAATAGGGGGAAGGGTCGTTCTACGTTCATTCTTTTCAATACTAACGTTTGGTTAGGGTATAATTATTGTGCAAAGTACTTTGTTGTTGATACATACAATATGCTTGTGTGTTTTCTTCTTCAAGTTTCATGTTATCCGCTCTAGTTCCAAGTTGTTGGTTGGTCGTTAAACAACAATCGACACTACTGGCTGGTAGGGATCAGAGTGTTTGAATGACGTTAATTTAATACGATTAGTACAACTTTGTTAGTACAAAATTGGAGTAGGGGTTAGAATATGACTCAAATTATACGTCGGGTCGAGTTCATGAATGATTTGAGCGTTAAATCTTGTACTAGAGCAAGAGAAGTGATGATTTCCTGCACAATCAAATAAACCGTTAGCCTTACCGTGGGGACGGACCCCACGGTTAGACTCCGGCGTGAGAGTAAGTAAACATGTAGAGAGAGAAAGTATGTGTATGTAGAGTGAGAAAATCATACTGTTCATTGTGTCAGAAGGTCCCTTTTTATAAGCGAACGAAATATTAGGGTTTCCTAATATTTCGTTTGTTTAGTTAGTGGCCAGAGTGGGTCCCTTGTCGGGCAAGGTTCCGTAATAACCGTGTGTACGGACGCGTGTGCTTTCCGTGGACGAAAGTATCCTATAGTTAGGTCCGCGTCCGTTTTGCTGTGTCCGGGCCGTGACCAATGCAGGATTGAGTTTAGTTTCGGCCCATGACTGCTAAGTTGGGCCCAGAAGCCCAAGTGATAGTGTGGCCCAAGCCCGAAGGCTTGGTATGCCTACTATACATCATCAAACTTCATTAGTTAGTTACACACTTGATACATTTTTGGATCCAATGTATACTTACATGGTGTTTGTTTATTAAGAAGTTTTAAATCTAAGTTTGATTCTTATTTGAATCCGATCCTGTTAGAATTTCTTTTTGACTATGAATCAAATAATTTGTGTATTTTTGTTAAAAAACGTCTACACAATTCAAATATAAAGCAGTTTTAATTTTATAAAAATTAAATGTCGTTTATATGTGAAACATAGCATAAATGTGTGTAAACGAAGAAAAGTAATAATGGTTTTGGAAAACAGTATAGTCATGAAAATGATATCCTTGTATCGTAATCCTTACTTAACACAAGGGTAATTAATTATTTTTATTTATTTTTGATTTTTTTCCCATGAAATTATTATGTTAAAAAGCAAAAGAAATATTTTAATTTGTGAAATCCAAACTGTCAGCCTATTGTATTTATTATAAAATTTGTCTAACAAGGAACTTAAAACTTGTTAATGTGTACTTTACTAATTAAGCTTGAAACTATGTGAGAGCTGACCACACGTGAAAATTACGTGACAAAGCCTTTCTAAAAAAAGACAAAAAAATTACGTGACAATAACTTGCAGCAGGCGTGGCAATCTGTGTCGATATAGTAGAAAGTGTCACCTCCACACTTGAACTCGGGACCTCTACCTCAACACAACATGATAACCCGTAGACCAAGAGGCTAGTGGTTAATATTGTTGCATCCTTATTTCTTTAATCTTTTGTCTTGGGTTGGATCAATTTATTCCAAATAATCCGGTATTGCTTAAGTCGGCCGGTTCAGGGTGAACTAGGCTGGTTCTTCGGGCATGGCCGGATGCGTAGTACTCATTTTATCGTGCTCTTTCTTTGATTATCTTATGGGCTTCATTTTGATTTCGATAAAAGTGTATGCGTGATCGATACTTGTCCGAAATTTCACTTTTTTGTTTCGTTTTTAGGTTCTTCGTACCTACAAAGTAAAATAACAACTTTTAAGAGCTTTTACTTCGTAGGTAAAAAGTAACTACAGCGTAGGTAAAGGAGATCATCTACTCCGTAAGTCTAACTGGTCTAACTTTTCTTCATTTTCCATTAATGTTTCTTCTCAATTTCGCATCTCTTCACTCCAATGCTTAAATAATCCCTATTCATCAAATAAGAAGAAATTAAGTACAAAATGTCACGAAAATACAAGAATTAAGAGCATATAATTAGGGATATTGACAAATTATATAGACATTGTTTGTTGTTATCAATGTCATTCACTTGCACTCTACCAGTTCCGCTGGTAGAGGCTCCATCGAGTCTTGCTTCGACCGCTCTCGTGAGCTGATCAATCTGGTTCTCCAAGTTCTTTATGATGTTGCATGATTTTTCATTGTCGCCTTAGTTTCGGCATCTTACTTCATTAACATCTCATCAGGACTTGAGTGTCTTTTAGCATACTCATCCATAAACTTCTTCTGGGACTCCTCAAGAGATGCTCGTCGATCTCCTCTTTAAGGTATGTTTTCATTACGGGAATAGTAACCTGGTGCTCTTTGTTTATACCCACCTGAGTTTCATTTTTCAATGGGAAATCTTTAGACAAGTGATATCCTTGATAGATATCACAACCAACTTGAACTGCGTGAACTCTTTCATTTACCATAGAAACTTCACGCCCTAATTTGTCAAGTTTAGCTGTAATAGGAGCCTATCTCGCAGAATTATTCATTACTCTATTCCTTCCATCAGCACCATCATGCCACATCTGCGAATGATCAGCCATATTCAGGATGGCTTTCTTTGCGTTAACAGGGGTCATCTTAGGAATGGGACCCTGTGAGTCTAGCATATAGCGAATAGGCACATCTAAACATTTTTAGAATACCACCACTTGTTGCATCCTGTTCAGATCATGTAGCGGACACTTGAATAATAAACCTTTAAACCTTTCCTTGCCCTATATAATGTGTCATCAACTTCTTGTTTGAAGTTGTGAATTTCTTAGATTTGCCTCGCAGTCTTGGAAGGTGGGAAATATTTAGCAAGAAACTTGCTTTTTAGAATGTATAAAGTGATAATAGTACCACTAGGTTCACTCTTTATCCATCTCCTAGTTGCTCCAATTAGGGTCTTTGGGAAGATCGTTAACATGATCTCGTCCTTTGACACACTCGGAAGTTTAATCATTTCAAAAATTTCCAAAACCTTCTCGACGTTTTCATTGGCATCTTCCTCATCCGTTCTTACGAAAGGCGTATCCCTTAGCTCCTTCATTGTATGACTTTTGATTTTAAATGCTATGTTTCCCCGATCTTAGGTCCAACTACTCTTGCACCATTATCAGTACGAGTCATTGCCATATACTCTTCCATTGTCATTTCATTTATGTCACCCATTATTGATGTATTCTGAAACACGACTTTAGAGTATCAGTAGCAAAAGCAAGTTATTCATACGCTATCGTAAAACTAAAGCTAAACTAAAAATTAAAAAACAAAAAAAAGACTAAAAGGTTGCGCTCTAAACAGAACCTACACGCGATGTGTGACAAATAAGGTCACACGCCTATGAGAGCACATCTTGTGTACTATATAAGACAGGCACACGTCGTATGGATATCAAAACTCACAGTTAATTTCAATTCGATAGTACATGCGGCGTGTGCTATTGAAAAGTTCACATTGTATGGACCGGCATAAGAGAAATTCGGCAAACAAAAACACTCAATAAAAACGAAAATAATTATACTACGACTCTAAAAACAAAAACTAATTATACAAACTACTTACTTGACAACTAAAATTAACACTTGCTCCCCGGTAGCGGTGCCAAAACCTTGATGGTGCTTAAATCTAGCTTTAAATTTAAATGTATTGTATCCTTTAGACTTTCACCAACACTCATGGACAGTGTACCTGTTCGTGTAGTATAGATAGTCGGCAAGACTGGGTTATTCGCGAGGAGCGAGGGATCCAAGGTTGTTTAGCAGGTAATTTAATTAAACAAGCGATTTAAATCCGCCGATTATGTATTTAGACTCTAAACTAATAAAATAAACAAAACAAAATCAAATAAAACATTAAATTAGAAGGATAGACAAGAGATGAAGGAATGATCACCTTGATAATCCCCAATTCATCATCAATGACCAATGTTCTAAGTGCAATGTTTACATAATCGTGTCCTAGTAAATCGAGGTAAGGAGGTCTTAAAAGAATGCGCTAATTGGTCATGCCATCCCTCTAGTAGTCTATCTTTAGTAAGTCTATCAACTGATCTATGTAACTGTTAGCCTCAAAATATTGAGTCGAACATGAAGTTCGTTCATTATGTATTTAAGTCTCGGTCAATCGATAGTTAATCTAATATTGTATATGTTTCGGGTTTAATCCCAAGCAAAACCCGAGCCCAGGTGCTAGTCAATTATCCTGAACGTCACTTAATGTGTCAGGGTATATAAGTAACTTTTCCTCTTTGGAAAAGTTAGTTGTTCATTCTAAATAATTCTTTTTCCTATTTTCTCTCATCTCTCTCTCTGTTCTTTCTCTCTCTACAAAACAACTCATCTCTCTTTCTTCTTTCTTGATTCGATTCGTGTATGATATATGAAGTGAAGTGTTAATCGGGATCCTACAATTGGCATCAGAGCTACGTGTGGATTCGTTGGGTTATTATCCCGGTGCCGGGTTTGCAAATACCTCTTACGGCACTGAAGTTATTTTGAGTTGTCAACCTTTATTATACGGATATATATTTTGCGGAGCGGTGGCTCACTTACCTGCGCGTCTTAAACAATTATATAACTTTGCAAAGTAAAAAAGAAAAATTTTAGGATTTAAAACTCGTGAGGGTAGCTAATCCCCCACTTTTCATTAAAATTTAATACATTACAAGATAAAGATAAATTGAGATATTGCCCTCCGGATCATCATATGTGCTGGACGGGTTCTTACATTTCGTGTACATAACACTTTTTAAGATTACAAATGTTCCATGTCCGCGGGAGTTCGTTTCCTTTGCAATCTTTAAGTTTGCACGCTCCTTTTCCATGTGACTCTGCAACTTCGTACGGTCCTTCCCACTTAGGTCCAAGTTTGCCTACATCTCTGGCGTGACTTGCGTCGTTGCTGCGGTAGACCATGTCACCTGGCCTGAAACTTGTGCCGCGGACCCTGAAGTTGTAATACTTTTCATTTTAGTTTTTGCTTTTTGCTTTCTTGATTTTTGCTGCTTGTTCCTTTTTTTTCCTCTATGAGGTCCAGGTTTACTTCCAAGGCTTCATCGTTCTTTGTCGGGTCTACTTCCATAGTCCGGAGCGTTAGCATGCCTATTTCCGCTGGGATTACAGCTTCCGTACCGTATGTTAGTGAAATGGTGTTTCCCCCATTGCCTTTGATTTTTATCATTGTAAGGTGGGGACCTTGGATTGTGTGAAAGTTCTTCTATCCAGTCTTTGCTTCTTTCATCCAATCTAGCTTTTATTCCTTCCCCCAAACTTCTGTTTGCTCTTTCAACCAAGCCGTTTGTTTGTGGGTGCTTCACGGAAGCAAAGCATTGACGGATACATAGTTTTTCACACCAGTCTTTGAATGGGTTGTCGCGGAACTGTTTCCATGTCTGATATAATTTCCCGGTTAGACCATATCTGCAGACTATGTTGTCTCCATTCGTAACTTTTTAACTTGATTGCATGTGATAGTTGCGACGGGCTTGGCTTCGATCCATTTGGTGAAATAGTCAACAACTACAATCAAGAATTTGACTTTGCCCGGGCCTTCCGGGAAAGGTCCGGCTATGTCGATCCCCCATTTGTAAAATGGCCACGGAGACGTGATAGGACTTAAATTTTGTTGCGGGTTTCTTGGGACGGGGCGATGAACTTGGCAATCATTGCATTCCCTTATTAACTTTCGTGCGTCCTATGCATTGTTGGCCAGTAATATCCTGTTCGAATAGCTTTGGCAACCACGGATCTAGGACCGGAATGCATGTTGCACGACCCTTCATGTATTTCTCTAAGGACGTAGTTTGCTTAGAGCGGTCCGACACACCGGAGCCATGAACCTAAGAAGGATTTCTTGTACAAAGTTCTGATAATCATGGTGTACCTGACTGCCTTGCGACGTATCGCCCTGGCTTTCTTTTTATCTGCCAGAAGTATTTCCTTTGTAAGGTACTCGCATATAGGTGTCATCCATGTGTTGCCTTCCTCCTCTACTACGGCGAGGATTTCCTTTTCATTTATGGATTTCTCCTTTAGTTCTTCCACGAGTACCTGTTTGCTGAGATGTGCGAAGCTTGTGGATGCAATATTGCTTAGGGCATCTGCTTTTTTGTTTTCGCTCTGTGGTACTTGCTTGATGGAGAATTCCTTGAAGCTTATTGTGAGCGTTTTTACTTTGTTCAAATATTAGATCATGCCTGATTCTTTAGCGACGTAGGAGCCATTAAATTGATTGGCTACAAGTCTTGAGTCTACATGTGCTTGTAGGTTCTTTACGCCCATTTGTTCTGCGATCCAGATACCGGCTATTAACGCTTCATACTCAGCTTCATTGTTTGTGGCTTCAAACGTGAACCTCATGGCATATGTGAACTCAACCCCTTCTGGGTTGGTTAGTATTAGTCCGGCTCCGGAACCATCTATACAAGATGATCCGTCTGTAAAAAGAGTCCAAGGTTCCGGTATTTCCTCCGGTTCTGTCATGGGTTCATCCGGGGATTCTTCCTCCGGCCGTTCCACAATAAAATCCGCTAGTATTTGTCCTTTGATTGACGTCCTTGGCCTGTATTGGATATCATATCCTTCTAGTTTAAAACTTACTATATTTAGCATCTCCCAGAGATTTCTAATACTTGACGGGGGCTAAAAAATTTTTTGCTTTATTGTTGGGTCGTTATTACGACAATTGTGTGTGCTTGGAAATATCTTTTCAGCCGTTTGCTTGCGCTGAGCAAGGCTAACACCAGCTTTTTTATGGGAGTATAGTTGATCTCTGTGGTTAGTACATGAAATATTTAACATCATAAACACCAACATCATGCATATATACTGTTTGTAATGAGAGCATAAGCTAGGAACACGCATGGTAAATTTCCAACGCTATATATCTTCATAAGATTGAATGCGAAAGTTATATACTCACCCGGTTCGGTTTTGTGACAGGTGACAAAACTTCAATTCTTGATACCGAAATTATTTGCAATTACTTATTTCCTGTTAAATAAGCTAGTTATGGATCTGTTCTATTTTATTGCCAAAATTATTTGATAAGTCTTAAAACTCAGCTATTCCAAACACCCCTTAACCACAAAATGGCTTTTAGTCTGATGTTAACTTGTATTCCAGTCTAAAAGTCAATAGGCCCCAAAGAAGTTTGGTGTTAAAAATCTGAATTTAGCCCTTTGACCTGCTAGAGATACAACATAATGCATACGGACTCCTAATGTTATCGACACCTTTATTTTACACCCGAAAACGTTGCATGCCTGGGTTCTTTTGTCCACCCATGAACTGTTAATGTAAGCTAAGACGGACGACCCTCGACTGGAACAAAAATAGCAGCCAATGTTTGTTTCGTGCTATTTCGAATATGGTTTTAAAAATTGTAATCAGATGTACTTGAATAGCTGAATTTGGGACATAATAAAAAACAATGATATTGGTGCATTTCCTAATCTAAGATTCTAGCTATTTATTTAAACTGATGCCCCCCATAAACCGATTACTACATCTCACCCTAGTTTTCCGCCTGTTTAAGGGCAAACTCGTATTCCCAACCCATACTATTAGTGCATTATACTAAATTATATCATGATCAAACAAATTTTTACAAATGCAGCAAACGTATAAACAAAAGAAGGAATGACGGTAATACTTACAGGATCAAATCTGTTGAAAGCTGTTACAATCTTAATCCTATTTAGAAGCATGCCTCTATGGGCTCGGATCTATGACTACAGATTCTCAAGTTTAAATCTGATTAACCATCTGTGAAACCCTAAAATCAGAACAAGTGCAAAATTACCAAAATGCCCCTAATGTCAGAAAATTTAATAAAAGCATGAATAAAATTCAATCAAGTGTTATAAATTATAAAGTACATCATGTGACAAGTATGAAATTTATATAAGATTAAAATATCTTATATTATGCAAGAAAAATAATTATTTATTATATATATGTATTTTGCTGAAATAATTATAAGTTAATTACTTATATTATACAATTAAATATTAAATAAAATAAGGAAATTATAAAATATTTTAGGCAAAAATTAAAATCTGATTTTATACTTTGAAATACCCAAAAACTCGGCACTTCTTCCTAGTATATCTTTTATATACATTATTTTCATTTGTAAATCTTTAAAAACCTATTTCCGAAAACCTAAATAATTTAGGTGGCGGCACAACATTTTTATACAGCAAGGGACGAATTTTCTAGGGTTCTTGGGAGTACAAGGGAGCTAAGAAAATTATTGGTTCATTGGTTTGAAGCTTGATTCGATTTATGGTGTTCTTTTGAATTCGAAATCCCTAGCCGAACTCAATAATTCATAAAATCATCCATAATTATTCAAGGTATTTTTATAACTCATTTTACATTATATAAATCTGATATGTTCATGAGAAAAATTACCATGCACGTTATTTTGATTTATTAAGCTTAAACATGATCTAAACCCTAAATAATTGCAAGAATTGTATTCGGCTCTAAATAAATTTATACTTTCGATTTTATAATTTTTATGACTTGTATATATCATGTATGAACCAGATAAATTGTTAGAAAAATTGTATAAAAGATTTAGATAATTATTGTGGAATTTTCAATTCTTGCCGATTTTGAATTATGAAGGAAATGAAGGAATAAATT
>BQNB010129455.1:0-14574 GCA_026074375.1 Tanacetum coccineum
CCTGCGATACCTACTATAAACCATGAAAGAAAGTGTTTTCTAAACTGTATGTTATCCTGATATATTATTGCCTAAATACATAGAAGTATCTCTTTGGGTAGTATCTCCTAATATCTCTTTAATATCTATTTGGGTAGTATCTCCCAATATCTCTTCAATATCTATTTGGGTAGTATCTCCCAATATCTCTTTAAATATCTATTTAGGTAGTATCTCCCAATATCTCTTTAATATTTCTTGGGGTATTATCTTCCGATATCTCTTTAATATCTCTTTATGTGATTTATAAGTTTAAGGTGATAATACTGTTCTCCATGATAATACCGTTCTCCATGATAATACTGTTCTCTATGATAATAATGTTCTCCATGATAATTATCCCTGCAATACCGATATTTCCATTATTATAACTTGTATTCAACTATTACATTTCAAACCTATGAATTTCACTCAACAATTGTGTTGACTTTTTAGCATGTTTATCTCAGGTAATTGAGCAACTTATGGGACGGAGTGGCATGGACATGAAGATGGCTAAAACTTTTTATCACTTACATTTTATGTTTCTAGATTTTGGGATATGCCTTTGTAAAACTCTGATTTTAAATGAATGATAACGTATCTTTTGAATAAACGTCTCTTTTGAGTCATTTTCTATGATTATGATTGTTGTATCCATGAAGTAATACCCCAGATTAGCTTCCGCTGCTATATGTAAAAATGGGGGTGTTACAGTTTGGCTACCCATTTTCTAATGGTAACTGGTGTTCTAGAGTGAGACACGGCATTATCTCTACCATTTGTTACACTTGGAGTCGTTTTAGCAATTTTAATCTTAAGGGACTAATTAAAGTTTGCTTTTTTTTCAAACCACTTTTGCCACTTCCAACTAGAGCTTTTGTTCGCATGTAATTGCTAAGTGGTCTATCTTATGCAAATAGTGAAGTTGATCGTGAAGCACTAGAGACCTTATGGTTCGCGGTTAAGGGAGTGACTACAACAAACCTAGTTTTTGCTACTATTGGGGTAGTATCTACAGACTTAGATTTCACAGTTCTATGAGTAGTGAATAAGGCTCTTCGAACTTTAGAATTCACAGACAACTTATAATTAGCAAGACACTTATCATGACACGGGGTAAACACATTTTTATTACAAGAAACACACAATACATCAACATTCGCTTTAAGAGCGCTTTTAGTATCAACATTTGCTACATGCTTTTTGGTTTTAACAACATTCATTTGAGATGTAACATTTGTCTATTTATTTCTCTTAACATAAGCTTCTACAACTTTTGAATTTATCTTAGTGTTTTACAAGACACTATTCTTCCAAGATGCGCTTCTACTCGATGATATTCTAACACTACTAACACCTTTCAGTCCTATGGAAGTTAAAACACTCTTGTTAGCTTGTGTGTGCATTTCTTGTTTATTATCAGTTTTCACCTTGTACATTCCTGGTGCTATAACATTGGTATTTTTAACAACATGTTTCTTTTTGTTTGGTGAAGTCTGTGAAGTGACTGGTTTTTTCAAAACGTATTTCTCCTTAGTTTTAGAAACAAACTTTTCTTTTGACAACATTTTTGTTTGTTGGTGTAACACAAAGAAGTTTGTCTGAAACTGAAGGTTTGTCAAACTTAGTATTCACAGACTTACCTTTTTCAGTATTTTTTAACTTAGCTTTCAATTCTGAGATAGTTATCAAAAGATCATGATTTTGTGATCTTACATCTCCATATGCATACGTCTTTTGATTAACACTCTTAATCAGTTCATTTATTTCCTTCTGATTCTGAGACCGTGTATTTTTTATGGAATCAAAAAGCTTTTGATATTCATTTTTAACATTTTCAATTTCCTTATTCAAAGATTGAACTTGAAATTCCAAAGACACGTTCTCATTCTCCAACTTTTCCATCTTCGATATCCAAGAGGTTTCATAAAGATTTTTCAAAGACTGTTCACAATCCATTTTTTCTTTTTGATGTTGTAGTTGTAATTCAAAATCAAGGCTTTGCGCTTGACATCTTTAAAAATCATTCTCAAGAATCTTTATTCGTTTTAACAAATTCTCGTAGACATCTTTGGATTCACTCTTAACTTTCTCAATCTCATCATTTAATTTATCATTCTTTGACTCAGAACACATCAAACTATATTTTTCAACATCATGAGTGAGTGTTGCTTCCAAGAGTCGATTTTTCAAAAGCTCATTTTGTTTCAGTGTTTCATCAAGTTCACTTTCCATTGATTCAAAAACATTCATCATTACTTGTACATCTTCTGGAAAATCCTTTTGAATAACTTTGAAAATCGCATGCAAGTAATCAAGAATTGGTTCCACCTCATCATGACAAAACTTTCTTAAAGTTAAATCCTCGCGATCTAGAAATGCTACAGGTGGTGGAGCTATTTTAGCATACATTAGTGCATGTAATTTATTAATTTCTTTCTCTAGATTTTGAAAATATTTAAGCATTTTACTTGGTTTTGGCATTTTCAAAGGAGGTGAACTCGATTTACTTGCATTTGTACTGACAGGAGTTACATTAGATATAGAAGCTTCTGAAAATTATTTAGTAGCTAGTGAGTAGGAGTGAACATTTAAAAATATTCTAGTAAGTTACGCGAGATGGGATGGCATCCATTTCAAATTTAAGGGTTGTCCATATCACCGCCTATGCTAGAATAGGTACTTAAAAAGTGTAGGTAAACTCTTAATTAGTTGGTACCTAATAGGGATTTAAATGTCGAGAAGTGGGATTGTAGACATTAGATAAGTCTTTATGTTAGTTGGGAACTTAATGACTATGAACTAGATGCCCAATTTTCATGAACAACGAGGTTGAGATCATAGGAATTATAGGTTAGAATACGACTACCAATCGCCTAATGATATTAGAGCCACTATATAAAACGAGAATTACACATTGCACTATGACATGAAATCATAGCATTAGCATAAAATAAACTAGGTTAGCACGTTTTCTCCCATTGATTAGTAATCCCTTTTAAATTTCTAGATTTTATTTCATTACATTCTATTAATTAAACAATCTTAAAAATCGTAAAAACCAATAAAACCCAAGTTATAAATCGCCCCTTAGTTCTTTGGAACGATCTCAGATTAATAATCATACATCATACACGACTGGGTACTCTACCCGTTAGTGCATTTGTAGATCTTAGGTAGATGATTCATAATAAATTTAAGACTTGATCTAAAGGCGTCAATACACCACATGAATGACACCTATTTGAATAATTAAAATACATTGGAAAGTATCTTTAATGGTAGCGATGACATGACCCAGCCGCTACCTAGTTAAAAGTGGTAGACAACAGGGCTTGAGATTTAGTAGCGGTAATGAAGATAATAGACCTGAAAGGGCGTTTTCTCATTTATCAACAAAACTAAGTGGCTTGGAAACCTCATAAAAACGTATGTCACATTGATCAGTTGAGAAGCTTAATGCTTGGATAATCTGTTAGGATATTGGACCGGAAATGGCCTATTCGGATTTTAGAGAGAAGTAGGAGTGGGAGCGACCGTACTCGATCTCCTCTACCAAAGACTCACTGAGACACGAATAGATGAACATTGCTCTTAGGACTATGTCATTGATGAAATTAAGGGATTGGCAAGACAAGCATACCTTTATCTCTTGATCTTTTACCAATTTACTTTTTTGTTATTATATTTTTTGTTCTTCAGTTACTAGCATAAATACATAATCGACGGATTTCAAACGGATTTGATTAATTAAAACTACCAGTTAGACATCTAGGATCCCTCGCTCCAGTGAACGACCCGGTCTTGCCAACTCTCTATACTATCACGAACGGGTACACTACCCGTGAGTGTTGGTGAAGTTTAAAGGATTCGTTACTATAAAATTAAAGCTTAGATTTCACGCATCATCAAGCAACATGCAGCAATAACCAATCGGCGTTGGCGTTGGAACATTACTACTATCCACCTACGATACACCTTGGCTTTTAAATTTTTCTTTCTATCCCCCAGTTTCAAATGTCTAATATTATTCCCAGTCATTCTAATGACAACATTAAATAGACAGAATTTAGTACAAAACAATGACAACGGCAAAAAGAGCATTAAGGATATCGTGGCAAAAAGAAACATAATTCAAGTAACGTCTTTAATAAGAAACCTATTCATAACCCCACTCCCAACAGATACATTGTAAAAATACCATAACGCATCATCATAGTAGTTTAGCATTTCATATAAAGACCATATCATATCAGTTCAATAATAGAGTAAATAAGAACATAATTACAAAGAAATTTATGCTGCTTAAATTTTTGTTAGTAAATTTTTATAAACTATATTTTTCACAATGTTCGGCAACCAAATTTTTTTCTGTTTATAAACTAATTTAATGCATCGGCCGATCTTGCTCTGTAGCCCCTCTGGCAACCAAAATCCCAAAACAACAATGCATTCAACATTCACATTAGAAAACATTCACAAAACAAACATCAAACAACTATATAGTCCATAACCACAACCGGCCATGGTTAAAACGAAGCACATTTACAACCATAACAACTCTATGAACAATAGATTTACCAAAATTATTGAACAATGTCACTGATAAAATAAAAAAGCTCTAAAACTTAACAACCAGCAACTTGAGACACCACATATTCACCTAAATTTTTTGACAATCTAACTGATAAAATCACTAAAACTCAACAATGTGAAATACCAGTCGCTAAGTTCCACTTTCCATAACCTCTAATTACATGAACATGGCAGACCAAATGCACTAACTCACTACAAAATTCCAACAAACAAATCACCAAAACTCAAAGTAAATTACATAGCTAGACCTTCTAAACGACAAACTCAATTTCACATTCTTAAACCCCTAACCACAAACAAACATTAAATAGTCGAGCCACATTAAATGGTTACACCTTCCAAACCACACACACATTGAAGTAGAACAATAGAAAAGTTGTTTAAACATACTTGCAACAAAGAAAGGCCGAAAATTGTTTTGTAAATGGCAAGATGGACATAATTCTGCTTTCCGTAACCCCTAATTACAAATAAAACATCAACCAATCGAAGCACATTTGATAATTAGTTACACCTTCCAAACCACACCCACACTGAAAAACCATTAAAAACAGCTGTTTAGGCATAACTGCAACAAAGGAAGCATGCGATTTCTTTTTGTCAATGGCGAAATGATGATTGCATGGCAAGACCAACCACCTACTAAATTTAGAAATTCCAAACGAAGCTTTCATCTCTAATGTATAAATACTAATGAAAGTGATAATGGAAAAATCACTAACAACAAAACCACTTAAACCATTATTTTAATCCTCCATGCTACCGGCTTTGCTCGACTCGGCGTGTGAACAGTGTCGGCTCAAGTCTCGGCTCCACAGTTACTCAAGTCGATCCACTCCCTCAAGTCGATTCACCGACTCAGCGGCTTCGCAACAGTGTCGGCTCACCCTTTAACTTGAATAAATGTTATATAGTATAATTACCACAATAATTTTGACGGTAATTTATAAAATTGATATAAATAAAGAAAACTAATTATTCGCCAACCTAAACCACATACCATTTTAAGATTAATAATTTATATGTGTTTCGCATAGTGTTTTAAAAGGCGCGCCGCCAAGGCGTGAGGCGTAGCCTCCACGTTATGAAATGGACCTTGGCGTTGGCTCTGGGCGTGGCGTGAGACAAAGCGTGAAAAGGCGAGCAAAGGCGCAAGACGTGGCGAGTTTTTTTGAAGGGTTTAAGGGATTTACTAATATTTGAGATTTTACTAATATTTTAGATTTGAGCTTGGATTTACTAATGCTTATCACTTATATAATTCTGAAATATGATATAAATATATAAATATATAAATATTTGTTGCCGCCTTAAGTCACGTCTTAAAAACGTCATAACGCTACGCTTCACGCTAAAGCTTGAGGCTTGACCACGCCATCACGTCACGCCTCACGCTATCTATAACCTTAGTTTCGCACGAGACTCAAACTTTTAACAAGTCGTTGATGACAATATTTTATCTCAAAATGTATATCTATTAACTTGAATTTTGGTTATTATTCTCTAGCCGATATGTACCACTTACTAGACTGGACCTTGGCTCTTCGTGGTGGTCCATTTTATTGTTGCATGCTTAACCTTCTATTCTCAATCTCTTTTACGCATGATTAAAAGTCAAACTTTAACTTTTCATCTAGTCGCATTATCTTTATCTGATCCAAAGTTTACATTTTAGTGTCACTTCATCATTTACATTCTCTCACTATCTTTCACAATTTACTTTACGAGTCATAACACTCTTACCGGTCAACTAAATACTCATTTTATACAAATATATCTCACAAAATATCACACACACACACTTACAAACCAAATATTTAATAATAAAACTTTTAACTTTTGCATGAATACCAAGTGGCGACCGAGTCACCGTTGTGACCGTTTTTTCTTGTCCCTCACGCATGAGGTGGGTTACCCACAGTGGGTGTCGTGCGTGAGTGAGACACCGATAAAGGCAGCCTAATAAAAGTATGGGTTAGGGGTGTAATCGAGTCAAGCCGAGCTCGAGTTTGACAGGGCTTGAGCTTGGCTTAAAAATTTTAATGTAGGCTTGAGATTGGCTTGATAGCTTGACAAACTTTAATCATTCAGACTTGAGCTCGGCTCGAGTAAAGCTCGAGCTCGGCTCGAAAATCTTGATTTATATATAAACATCAAATTCAATTTCCAAACACATCAATAAATTAAAGAAAATACACGATATGCTCAAGAGCAAAGAACTTAAACAAAAGATTCGGAATAAAATACACGATATGCTAAAGAGCAAAGAAGTTATACAAAAGATTTAAAAAATTTTATGTTTAAATTGTTCTTCTACAAATATTTAATTACTATACTAATATTTACGTTAGTTTTAAGCTTGTGTATATGAATATGTATAATAAAAATATACATGTACTTGAAGGCTCGAAAAACTCGATAAAAGCTCGAGCTCGAGCTCGTTCATTGGGCTTGGGCTCGGGCTTGAGCTCGATAAAAGCTCGACTCGATCGAGTCAAGCTCAAGCTCGAGCTTGAGTTGATTGATAAAAGCTTGGCTTGTTTGCACCTTTAGTATAGGTTTTGTTGACGAGTGCCGCTAGCAAAATTTATTAGTGTAATTATATAAAAAGGAGGTGATTTGTACATCATGTTTTTGCCATTTACTATTAATCTTGCATCTGAATGTTGTATTGTGTGCATCATAAATGTAAATGTAGTAATGAATGAAAAAAAATGATGTACAAATTACCTCACATATGAAAAGTTCAAATTAAAACTCAAATTTAATTATAATATAAGTTCAGTTAATTTTTATTAAATTCAATTTTTTTATGTTATAAAGTGTTGAGTGGACACCCATTATTAAATCTTATTAAATATAACGATATGAAAAATAAACATTTTTACATAGTTGAATTGTGTGTGTTTCCCATTAGAGAATCCAAGAAAATGAAGCTTCAATTACAATAGTTTCAAGTTAACATGCTAATCGAGTAATCAAGTAGTTACAATCAAGGTAGTATTTGAGTATAAGCAAGTCTAATGTATCCCACATGCAATATGTGAACATCTTAATTTTCCCCCATAATTTTAGTAAACATGCACTCCTTTTTTCAACTTTGTACATAACTCATCAAACTATGTTCTAGTTCAGAAATGGAATCAAGTGTTAGGGTATATCGCACTTGCACACACCTTTGTACAGACCTCTGTACGGTATATAGCTCATGCACACACCGCTCGAACAAACAAAGAATACAAGGCTTACGAAAGATAAATGCGGAATATAATCGACACAAGATATAACGTGGTATCCACGACTATGATAGTCGGGGCAGTCCACGGGATCAAACCAGATAGATATTATTAAGCTCTGAGCTAAACTACTCAGGCTCGTGCCAAACTGCACGATCATGCCAACTGCACGACCCGTGCTAAACTGTACGATCGTGCCAACTGCACGACCCGTGCAAAACTGCACGACCCATGCTAAACTGCACGGGGTACAAACACACACACACAGATCCAAATTACAATGAGAGAGGTATTTATAAGTGTGAAACCCATCTTCAGTTTACTTATTCTACCGATGTGGGATTGGGTTTGCACCCAACAATCCTCCCCTCCAACCCAATACTACAATAGGCCTCCCCTCCAACGATAAGGGACGCAACCTGTTCTAGAGTCGCTAGACCACCTTCCCCACTCTATGTGAACGACGTGATCTGATCTACCTGGGCTATCATAAAATATGGATTAACATGGGGTTGCGCCACCTGCGCCACACACATCAGGGCCTATATCAGTTTTCACAACTCAACAATTTCCCACTTGGAGGCTGATAACTTCACTGCTCTCCGTCTCAAGTAATCTCTGTAAACTTCAAACCACCTTCCCTTTAACAATGCTACTGCTCTAACCTTCCTGTACCGCCAAACATACGTAACACGCTGCACCAACCAAACGCAGAGCTAGGAGACTTTCGATACAAGGTATCCTGAACTAACATCATTAAACTGGGAATAACCTCTCTCTGGTAAGAAACCATCCCCCGTTATCAATTCACTCGGAGGCGAGTTGAAGCTGCGTAGAACTTCAACTTCTATTTCATCACCAACCTGGTGAACATCACTACAAGGCTCTTCGTTCTAAGAATCTTCAACAAAGATAAGGACCCTTCACTTATCAATATCCGAACAAGCTTTGCCCAACTGCAAACTTTTAGATTCTTCGCAAGATGAATCGAACTCTTAGTATATCTGTCACGATATTAAACACTTTCTGCCTGAGCTCAGTCTAACTTCTTAAGAGACTTCTTCAACCATATCAACTCTCTGCTTGCTTATGCAACTGTCATAAACTAGACTTCTATAGTTAACATAGTGATACTCTTTTGTAGTCCAGACTCCCACTCGACTGTTGTTATACCAAGTGTAAGCACATATCCAAGCACCTACTTCTTAGAGCATCTACCCTTCATCTCGAACACTAAGGGCAACTACCACTTAGGCTTGTTAAATTCTGCCATGTCAGAGCCTGCGACCAACACGTCATCAACATTTAACAATTGTCTAATACATGATGAACCATCTTCTTAGAGTAGCAACATTAGTTCATGGCACATTACTTGCACCTTATCTTCTTAGAGTAGCAACATTAGTTCATAGCCTCGGTGCTTGAATCAGTCCGTACATAATTTCCTTCAGTCTGTACTCTAGGTTTTCTTCCTGCCCAACTAGCTGAAAACCCTCGCTTTTGTGTTGTGTAGATGTATCATTCAAGGCTCCCACATAAGAAGGCTCCTGCTGCTACAATACTCAAGACTAACCTGATTATAGTCATCTTCAAAACTGGAGAGAATATCGCATTGTAGTCTACCCCCCATTTCTGTTGGAAACCCTTAACTACTAATATAGCCTTGTAATTTTTCCTGTCATTCTGCTCTTCTTTAACCTTGAACATCCATAATCTTTGTGATGCCTTCTTTCCTGCTGATATTCTAACTAAGGAACACGTCTGGTTCTTTTCAAATGAAACCATCTCTTCATTAATAGCCTTCTTCTACTGTACGGATTCTTTGTTACTCAAGGCTTCTGAATAAGACATTGGTTCACCGTTCTATGTCAGTAGCAAATAGTTTGTTGATGGAGAGTACCTTACTGGAGCCCAGGACTCTATGTTAGATCTTCGTACCTTTAGAGTCTCGGAGCCTCCCTCCTTAGAGGATGCTCCGTCTTCCGAGTATTCTTCATATGATCTTCCATTATCCTCGAAGCTCTCACTGTTTTCGGACCCCTTACTCGTATCCGAACTCCCACCTAGGCTCTGAGTAATTTCTGAACTCAACCCATGCTCTGCAACTATGCTATCATTCTCTGCAAGGTTCTTTGGAATATCTACTAACACCACTCGACTTTTCTGTATTAACTTCGTTAAGCTACTTGAATCAGTCGCAGACCTGGCTCCATGAATCGAGTCCATAAATGTAATATCTCTGCTTCGGATAACTTGGTGACTCTTCGTATCCCAAAAGTTGTATCGCATTTCATCTGAGCCGCTGCCTATAAATGTATATTTCATGGCTTCTCCGCAAACATCTTTTACCTTAACAAATGAGTCACAACCAAATACCTTCAAGTGTGTAAGACTAGTATCCTTCCCTCGCCATTCCTCCTCTAGAATATGCAACCCTATCAAAACCTAGGGTATGCGGTAGATTAAATAGGCCGTACTAACTGAATCTGCCCATAACATCTTCGGAGCCTCTACACGAATCCAGTGCTCTCGGCTCTGAATGTTCGGCTCAGTCTTTCAGCAACACCAAATTATAGAGGTGTTTTCGGGACGATTTTCATCATCACAATCCCGTTCTCGACACAAAACTTAATCGGTTAGCTACTATACATTTCACCATTATCAAACTTCAAACACTTCACCTGAAGGTTTGCATTATACCTATCGTAACTCCTGCTGCAATCTTCGATAACAGTATCATAGTAGCAAGATCCTCAGATTGATGCAATAAATGTAGAGCCATAGCCTTCTATATGAACTTGCTCCAACCTTTGCAGTTTCTTTGTCTTCACTGACATTATGAAGGAAAGATTCTTCTGCTTCCCCAAACCACCTGGCTTACAGAAGTAGATATCTACCTTCCGTACATCTGGAATGTTGCCTTTGGAAGCTAACATGCTCATACCAATCCTGCTCATATCAACAAGTCTCTAGTGTTACACAGCTGCACTGCCACTACCATTAATAATTACGCCAATTCCCTCGAGGTGTACCTCAACCATTTACAGGCTTACACGGTTGTTCCCACGAGCTACCACCAAACTACCTTTAGTAACCTTCCACTACTGATCTTCAAAGCCTATGTAGTAACCTTCCTCATCAAGCTGCCCAATTGAGATTATCCTTCTCTTTAGGCCTGAAATGTACCTAACATCCTTCAGAGTTCAACTTGTACTAAAAGAGGTTTTGAGGACAACATCCCCAACGCTTGTAATGTTTAGAGTCTTGTCATCTGCTAAAGGAACCTTACCAGAGCGTAGCTTGAACCTTTCTAACTCTTCTTTGCAATAGGTAACATGGAATGATGCACCAAAATCCATAATACGATCCTCAACCGTATTCTCAACGCAACATACCAATACGTCATCAGATGCTCTAGCTATCATGTTAACCTCCTTATCCCTGGAGGTTACAAGCTTCGAACACTGATTCTTAAAGTGGCCCTTCTGGTTGCAATTCCAACACGTGATATAATGCATGTACTTTATCTCTCTTATCTTCTATGATTTCGACTTGTTTTTGTTCTGCTTCATGTCCTCTGTCATACCGTCTGCCCCTGTATCTGTCATCTGCACGTAACAAATAATTCATATATTCTCTGGATGTCTTCCGACGGATATCTTTAATAAATAATCAAATCTTGAATTTCTTTGAACGTTATCTTAGTAGTTCTACATGAAGCACTAACTGCTGTAACAGTGCTTGACCAACTCTAGGGCTATGAAGATAATAATAACAAAGCCTTCATACCTGTAGGTTTGGCTTTTGCAAAAGGCTCCTAAAGTTTCTTATAATATAGAGAGTCTTTGATCTACATCTTACAGAAACCGAAATCATAACCAGCATACTGTCGATCTTTATCTCATCTTCTGCCATTGTTTATTGTAGCCTGGCTCTTGATACCACTTTGTTAGGGTATATAACACATGCACACACCTCTGTATAGACCTCTGTACGGTATATAGCTCATGCACACACCTCTCGAACAAACAAAGAATACAAGGCTTACGGAAGATAAATGCGGAATATAATCAACACAAGATATGACGTGGTATCCACGACTATGATAGTCGTGGCAATCCACGGGATCAAACCAGAGAGATATTATTAAGTTCTGAGCTAAACTACTCATGCTCGTGCCAAACTGCACGATCGTGTCAACTACACGACCCGTGCTAAACTGCACGATCATGCCAACTGCACGACCCGTGCTAAACTGCACGGGGTACAAACACACACACCTAGATCCAAGTTTACAATTACAATAAGAGGGGTATTTATAAGTGTGAAAACCATTTTCAGTTTACTTAACTGATGTGGGATTGGGTTTGCACCCATCAATCCTCTCCTCAAACCCAGTACTACAATAGGCATCCCCTCCAATGATACATGAAGCAACTTGTTCTAGAGTCGCTGGACCACCTGTCCCACTCTATGTGAACGGCGTGATCTGATCTACCTGGGCTATCGTTGAATATGGATTTACTTGGGGTTGCGCCATCTGCGCCACACTCATCGGGGCCTATATCAGTCTTCACAACTCAACATCAAGGAGTGTCCCGGAGGGCCCGAAATATTTATGGAATTTTGTGGCATAATTTTAATTTCTGTAAAAACCTTAATCTTTCTTAAATGCATTCGGTCCAAAGTAATAGTGTTCTTTATTTTTTCCAATTTTCTTAAATTCATCTAGTTAAATAGTATCCTGGTCCTTATTCTAGTTTACTGTATTTTCAAGGTGTCAAATCACTCGAGTGCATTTTCACACTCAAACACATAATCATATGCGTACATGTATAGATAGATTTAATTAGGATTAAAAATAGAAAATTGATTATAATAACCATTTTCGTTTATTAGGCTTGATGAAAAATTATACCACAAGCTATAGAATTTTGTAGTTGTTACTATTAGAGAATAAATGTTAGTCAAAGTAATTATGTTAGTCAAAATTGTTAGTCAAAGTTATTTATGTTAGTCAAAGTAATTAACTCAAGCTCGGTTTGTGGCTTTTGGTCCACTAGGGTTTCTCTCTTGTAATCTCTATATATTGTGATGAATAATACAAATCATGGTACGGGGTTTTCATCATCTAACATGGTATCAGAGCGGGTCTGATCCTCAGACCAAGGTGGCTATGTTGAGCCGCCTCTTTTATGTCACCCCGTCAAACCCTATCCATCTCAATTATCAAATACCTTCTTTTTTTTTCTTTTCTTTGAGAGAATACTTTGAATTATTCTCCATTCTAGGGATACTTTGAATTATCCCGTAATTTGTGCTGGTGAGAATACTTTGAATTATTCTCCATTATAGGGATACTTTGAATTATCCCGTAATTTGTGTTGGTGAGAATACTTTGAATTATTCTCCGTTATAGGGATACTTTGAATTATCCCGTAATTTGTTTTAAGAGAATACTTTGGTTTATTCTCATATAGGATACTTTGGTTTATTCTCATTCTATTTGAATAATCCGTTATACTTTGGTACGAAATTTAGTTTAAGAGAATACTTTGGTTTAACTGTATTATATTGACTAATAGGCGACTGTACAAGGCCTCAAAAATTTTAGATGCCTTAAAAGTTGTCCCTTTAACAATATGTTAAACGTTTAGAAAATTAATTTGCATTATATCTTATAAATAATGACATTTTATATATAACATTTTTTCTCGAAATATCTTATTATAATTTCACCCGATAACCTTAAAATTTTCAAAAATTAAGAGGCAGACCCTGAAAACATAAAACTTATTGTATTCTTAACCCTTTCTTGAACATAAAATAAAAGAAACAAAATTAAAATGCCAAAAACAATTCTCAATCATTTTTCATAAAAAAATTCGAAATTACACCCAAACTGATGAATATAACCAATATAGCTCTAGATATTTATACGTCGCTTAGTCATATTTGACTTTTCTGATAAAATGAACATTAAATAAAAAAACAATTTTCTTACATTTTCCATTTCTATTATTTTCTCTTCTTTACCAACATTTCTAACCCTATTTGAAAAAACTCGAGAACCCAGGCCCGGATTTGGATATGGGCCATAAGGGCGACGGCCCAGGGCAGCCCGATAGGGGGGCAAGCAAGCTAGTGATCCATATATGTATATGTACTATATTAAATTTGGCCCATTTTAGCCATTTTTGAAAAAAGCCCACTACTACATAACTGAATAACTAAACGTCTAAACCTACGTAAACTCGATGTTTGACTAAAAATATTTAAAAGATATTTGAAAACGGCAGTTTTACAATTCATTTAAGTAGAGAGCAATTTGTCCCCTCAATAAAATAGTTTCCAATTGTGATCAAGGGCAATTTTACTTTACAATTTATATACGTAGAGAGCAATTTATATACGTAGAAATATTTGGAAAACGGGGTAGGCAAGGCTGACAAGCTGTTTGACTAAGCATTGTGATCACGAGAAATAAGTTTCGAATCGGAAAGGCGTTTAACGAAAGAACCGGACATCTTTTTTTCTCTTCATCAGGTGATATTGTTCCATACTTATTATTTTTGCTTTTGTAGAATATTAGATAATTTACCCTCTATTTGTCATGTTGCGTCGTTCACAACCGTCGGGTGCCCAAAATAGGAAACGAAAAAAAATCAACAAGAAACGCATGATTGTGAGTATTGAAAGTAGTTTTTTTAGCAAATTTCGA
>BQNB010129456.1:0-19113 GCA_026074375.1 Tanacetum coccineum
GAGTTTGTTAAGTTTAAACTTAAGTTATTTTCACTGGTTCGGTCCTCTCGTTCGGTCCTCTAGTTCGGTCCTCTCGTTCGGTCCTCTAGTTCGGTCCTCTCGTTCGGTTCTAACTAGTGACCACTCGTTCGGTTCTAACTAGTGACCGCTCGTTCGGTTCTAACTAGTGAAAACACTCGTTCGGTTCTAACTAGAGAACACTCGTTCGGTTGACACTGATGAAGCTTGTTCGATTCAACCTATGCAACTGCTCGTTCGGTTATCTTGTTCGGTCCTCTCGTTCGGTCCTTTCGTTCGGTCCTCTAGTTCGGTTCTAACTATTACGAAACCCAAATTTTCAAAACTCAAAAAAACACGATTTTTAATGGTTTTTAGCAAAAATTCTTGTACAACTAGTATTACTAACCCTATAGGAACAATAAAAATGAAAACTTTAAGGTTTTTAAGCCAAAAAATTTGAATCACTAATTTGCTCTTTGTAAAGGTTTTGAACACAAATCAAACACAAAAACTAAACACACCACTCCATGGCTCTTGATACCAATTGAAGAATACTAGTAATCTTAAGATCAAACCAAGAACAAGAGTGAGATGTGGGTTGTGATGTTAGAGAGAAATTGGATGGAAAATGGATGAATGTATTAATGAAGTGTAAGGAAAAATGGAACAACCAACCCTCTCCAAGACTAGGAGAGGGTGTATAAATACTACAATGGGGGCCGGCCATGGGCTTGGTTGGGCCTCCCATGGGCCTTGGGCCGGACTAGATTACTAATCTAATCATTATACTAACTACGAGCTAAGACCTGTTACAACTTGGAAGTGACCGACACTTTTCGTGTTTCCAACACGCTAACTATTCAACGTTTTCGGTCACCAAGCAACTTTGTATCTCTCTTTGGTTTCATTTAAGAAGTTTTAGCTGACTTCCCTTTGCTTCTGTCTTCTCACGGTTGTGCCACATACCTCTTTTGGTGTATTGACTGATATATACACTTAGATGATCCGTAAACCTCTCATGCAAACAGTCATGTTTATGTGTATGTGATGACACCCGCTCAACATATATTGATTTTGTTTGATGTAGGGATTATAACGTGGCGACAAACGTAGAGTCTGCTGAGTTGGGAATTTCAGCGATCAACTGCAACCAAGAGAAGTTACAGGACACAACCCTCTCAGTTCAGCAAGATGCTGCTCCATTCAATGCGAGCAATTCAAGACTTTATTTCGGTTCAAGCAGAGGAGGTAACAAATCGCTGTTTCATATATATATATACTACATTCTAAGTTAAGATCCTGCATCCTGAATGTGTTTGGCTCTTAATGTGTTTAGACTAGAGATCATATCGTCATAATCTTTCAAGAGAGTACGACAAATCCATTGAATATAATCAGATTTGTTAAACATTAAAAAACAGAAAGAAAATATCTGCTTAGGATGTAAAAAATTAAAATTCTGAAATCAAGATATCGTTTTTAAACTTGGATTCAAATGATCAACTGTTCTATTTCGAAAATAATAAAAAAAAAGTTGATTATGATTAGCTCGACATTTTAACTTTAAAATTCTGAAATCAAAATATAGTTTTATATTTATATACAAATCAAAACCAACATTATCTCTTAAGGTTCCACATCCAAACCAACGATTTCTTGATCCATTCTAGGTAAGTTTATAACGTAAGTGCACTTCAATTCTTGCATGATTTAATATCAGTTAATGCTCTGATTATTTTTAGGCTAGGATCGAATGTGTTAAATGATCTGTTTAGAATTAGTTGAGACTTAGATTGCTGTTAGATCTGTGTGTGTTTCAATGCGTCGAATAAGCGGTTGTTGACGCGCTATGAATTTTGATTAAGGTCAAGTTTGGCTTGATATACAAATTTAGGCTATGCTCAAATTTGTTACATGATATGTTGAATCTCACTTCCACCAACGTCGATAACCTAAATGAAAGCACAATACGCTGAAACATAATCTCCATTGCATCTGATAAGTTGTTTATTACTCTTGAATCTGTTGGTCCAACTAAATTTGAAGTGTACTTAGACTTTTTGTGAACTAACCAGAATTGTTACAAAATCGAAAAAGGTTGTGTTACGTTTGCATCATAATCCATATTAACTGCACTTTTAATTTTATAAACTGATGCTCTAATTTAATAGTGTACAACATCATATTTACCTTATGTTGAATGGGAACTTTTGCCATTGTTTATCTAAGAACAACAGATTAAACAACTTCCATCATTCCATGCTCTAATCTACCTTGGAATTTCCATTGGTAAGCCGGTGGTTTGGACTCGCTCACACTTAACAGTCTGTATGACAAAGGAGCATATAGAGCCTCTCAACAACCCGTGTACGGATCGCCAACACCGAATCAGTTTGAAGCAGCTGGCCCGTTTGGTATGTCTGCTCCAGCAGGTCAAATGACACTGTTTCAGGCTAACCCATCGAGTGTTTGGGAATTTGCTTGAGGATTTGATACCGGCATGATGCACGAGATTAAAGATAAATGGCATAGTGAATGTTGTAATTAGATGAATGACATAGTGACTGTTGTAATTTAATTCTATTATCATGTTATAACCCCGCGCTCTGCAGCGAAGCGCGGGTTAAAAACCTTGTTATCCCTGAAAGTTAAGAAAAGAAGTCCAACTAAAAGTAGATTGTCGGTAGAAACTATTCGCCAGTTCTGAAAGTAAATAGATGCTAGTCAAATACATTATGTAATAAACGACTTTGGATGACATTTGCAAAAACTTTAACCAAGTTGTACCCACAAATCTTAGTGGAGTTTGACTCTCACACATTAACAATTGTCGACAATTGTGCACCATGTATAATTCCAAAATTTTAATATTTTGTCATTAGTGCTTCAAAAAGAATTATTAACAAACCAATAAATAAACTAATGACCATAAAGCAAAACAAAACTTTATGTTTAAATTAATATTACTTTATAACCATTGTTAATAAAAAGCCTACATTTTGGTTCATTTTAGTGCCTATTTGACCTGTGTTTACACATGTCTTCCACTAAGATTATTTTTTGTACTTAGAGTTAAGTACATAGATCGTCTTTGTGGTTGTCTCGAAAATGCAAGTTTCGTCTTAAAAGTCTCGAAATTACACTGATGGTCTCTGTAGTTGTCCATTTTGAGTTGACCGGTCCTTTGACCGTAACTCCATTCAAAATTTCGTTATCTTTTTGTTTTGTCAGAGGTAATTCCGTCACTTCATAGCAAATAGTTAATTTCAGGGACCAAGCATGCAACATTGAGTATTAAACTTCCACCGCCACCCATCACCCTCACCACCGCCCTCACCACCACCCTCACCCACCATCGCCATCTTCAGTCACAAAGTAATCACGAGGTCAAAATTGGGGAATCGTTTGTAGAACTTAAGATTCCAAAGCCGTACTCTTTGTTGTATAACACTAAGCACAACTATGCTGAATCGAAACAGGTAGATTATTCAAACACAACTTTTTTTAAATTACTTGGTGATAATTGTGAACTAGTTGATTCAATATTTTGAATGGCAGGATTGAATCATATCAGATTCCATGTTCTTGATTTGCCTGAAGCCAGATCTGTATTCGGAACAAAATATTTGCTACATGCTTGAGCGATACTAGCTGTAAGGATACATGTAAGTTCATAATCATTGATTAATTAATTGACTAATTAATCAATTTAGGTTTGTTTTTTATGCCTTAGCCGATTGTGTGTTTGTAACTATTCATGAAATCAATCTATCTACATAAGTATAACACTCTGTATGCACTATCAATCAATTCATTCATTAGTTTGTTGCTAACTATCTCATTTGGACGTTTTTGCAAATCAAAATTGATGATTAACAAAAAAGAAAGTGAGTGATCGGACTTATTATCCTATCCTTTTCGCCATTCAAATTAAATGTGTTTTTTTTATATGATCAACGATGATGTTCTTGTTAACGTACATTTCAACTTTCCTCTTGGGGAACTTCAATTCGTATACCCTAATTATTTGGTTTGACCCCCCTTTCACCTGTGTATGAAAAGATATGTGCTTCAACATTATTTATCTTAGGTTGCTACTAAATAGACACCATTTTCACTAATCAAACATTAGTCAAATATTTCTTTATTGAAAAGATAAAACAAAAGTTACTCATTTTTTGTTGAAAATACAAAAAGAACCTCAAACACTAGAACTCTCATTTATTTTACTTTGTTTTTTACCCTCGTTTTGTACAACCATCTTCTTTCACCTTCATTGTGTTCTCTCAACCCTCATTTTCTACCTATCACTTTTTTTTCATCTCAACTAATTTAAACAAAGAAGTCATACGTCTTAAAAAAATAATACTAACCATTAAGTCCTTAACCATACCAACTTGACGTAAGACTCTATCATTTGAGGTGGAAACAATATATGATCATGCCGGAGTTTGTGGTTGTTTGGTGGTGACAAATCATCGAGAGATAGATGATGAAGTTTGTGGTTATGTACTTGTGAGTAAAAGAGAGTGAGAATGTGTGTGAGACAAAAGCTATATTTATTTAAATTTTTTCGGTTTGGTCGTGGTCATGTCGTTCGGTTTGGTCACAAAATCCCACCGATCTCTTTTTCACAGTTTGGTCGGGATTTCATTCAGTTGTGTGTAGGAAAATATAGGGCTTTTGTAGGCAGTTGGTGGCAACGTTATGGTTGGCAGTGGCGATGGTGGACGACAGTTGCGGCGGTGGTTATGGTTGGTGGGGGTGGTTGTGCAGCGGCATTTGGTGGGTGATATTTGCCGTTAGTATTTGGTACCACCACTAACCCACCATAACCCACACCATAACACTTACAGAAAATGAAAATGAAAATGAAGATTTATGTGTTGGTGTTTTTGATTTTATGTGAGTTGAGAGAAAATGAAAATAAAGATGCAAGGTGAAATTTATTCATTAATTAATTATTGTGTAATTTTATCAACATAATTAATTATTTGTGTAATAAATAGGTGTTTGTTTAGTGATTTTAATGTGTACATTTAGAAGACCTTATGAAGCACCTTTTTAAGTCAACTGTAGCAAATTGGATCTCAGAATAAATTTCGTTCTTTATAATTACTGTGTCAACAAAATGCATTCTGAAGATGAGTAATTCAAGAAGTGCCTAAGCTGATCCAGTTAATTACTAGCCTGATTCTTAATTTAAAGTCAAAATTTATCACTGAAATATAATTAGAAGTAAATATCAGATGTGTTTTAAATGTATATTGAACTCCAAATTATTTGACTTATTATCATAAGTTCACAACCCAGTTAAGGTTGATAACTTAACATGAAATCTTTTTCAAGAACGACTTGTATACCCCATAGCTTGCAAAGCTGAGTCGTTTCTGGATTTTCTCATTCTGACTAAACATAAACTTTGATTGTGCTTTGTCTAAAGTTGAAAAAAGTTGCAATTCCTAGATATTGAAGTATTTTATGGCTTCATGTTCAATATTTTTAGTTTTGATGGATGTTAACTCGCATTCCTCACAAGTATTATACTAATTAAGCTTCAAATTTGAATCTTTTTTAGAGTCATTAGCATCTCTTTTTCTACTCTTTCATTTGTAAACCATCGTAAACCATCGTTTGAAGGTTTACTTTTATATGGAGTTTCATTAGATTAGATCAATGTAATTATTTGTTCATTAGCAGGGGCGGAGGGATGTACAAGGTAGGGGGCCGACGCCCTCGATAAACTGGCGAAATTTGTTTTTTTAGTGCAAAAATTGTATTTTTATGGCCTTATTTTTAGCTTGCCCCCATCCCAAATCTCAAATTGCCCCTGATACCACTGCTTAAATATCAAAAAGTTATTGAAAAGCTGCTAAAAGATGTTAAAAATTGCTAAAAGCTGCTAAAAAACTGTTAAAAACTGCTAAAACGCTGCTAAAAAGTGCTAAAACGCTATTAAAAAGCTGCGATTTTTGAAGCTGTTTTCGGAGAAAATTTTTTTGCCCCCTATATACCAAGATCCTGGCTCCGCCACTGTTCATTAGAAAGAACAATGTAATTATGTTCATTAAAGAAAATTTATTGCAATGAATTCCAAAATTAGGTCTGACACTTCGATTCAATCTTTTGCTTTCATTTTGAAATGAGATGAATGATGTAGACATGGATTCATCATAGTAACATTACATTACAAAAATTTATTGCAAAATAACTTCATAAGGGTGGATATGGGTGTGGCCGGACCGCCAGCAAGGAAAGCACAGAGAAGGCGGTTTGGTGGGTGAGGGTGGTAGGTGGTGGTGGAAGTTTAATACTCAATGTTGCATGCTTGGTCCCTGAGATTAACTATTTGCTATGAAGTGACGGAATTACCCCTGACAAAACAAAAAGATAACGAAATTTTGGATGGAGTTACGGTCAAAGGACCGGTCAACTCAAAATGGACAACTACAAGGACGATCAGTGTAATTTCGGGACTTTTAGGACGAAACCTGCAATTTTGAGACAACCACAAGGACGATCTATGTACTTAACTCTTGTACTTATATGCAGTATTGTTCTATTATATCATCAACACGAACTTATTATGTATGCCTTACTTTATCGTAGTTTTCTCAATGCTTCAGGCTTGAGTTTATATTTGCCTTATTCACTCGTGAACACTAGCAGAGACAAAACCAGGTCACTGGTTTAATGGCATTTGGCCACATAGGTCTTAATTAACCTAGTAGAGTTTTCAGAAATGTTTGCTTACGAAACCATGACATCTTGAGCCTCTTTGGCCCGAGTCCATGTCTAGTAGATGCCTACCATCCATGTCATGGTCAACACGATCTATGATTCCATGTAAGAGAGCTCATTTGTTTGGATCAGTTACCTACTAGATGGAACCTCAACGCTAGGAGAATTGACGTCCATTCTACTAGATGTCCGATTTGTGACGAGGTTCTTGAATCTATTAATTACTTGTTTGTGGACAACACAATGGCAACAACTATTTCGGGTTTTGTAAAGGCTTGGTGGGATTTTAATGATTATCCAAATTCATTGCCGACCCTAATATCTTAGGCAGATACGATAAACATTAGCAAATTAACCAATGTTTGCTTTGATGTGGTGGCGCAAACTACGATTTGGTAACCAAAGAATCCAAATTGTAGTTTGCACCACCACATCAACGATTTCTATGCCTCAAAAGAATCCAAAGGGGGATTCTTAAAATCCTCCAAATGGGGATTCTTATAATTAAAGAAGTTGACGGGATTCCCACCCACACGCAGGTAAAAGTTGACGGGATTCCCACCCATTAAACTTCTTTAATATTTTTTGGGATTTATTAACTAGTTAAACCATTAACTACGAGTACGCAGCAGATGGATCTAGTTTAGTATCATGAATTAACACATAAAATAAAGCAAGGAATACTTACCTCTTGATCTTGATCTTGAAAACAAAGTGGTTAAATTACCACCTCTACGGTTGCTCACACAACACGTCAACCAAGTACGTCTAGATGCTAGTCTAGATCTCCACGAACCGAACACCTTGTGTATCTTTGTAACTTGTACCAAAAATACCCAAAACCCTAATTAGGGTTTTCACCAATTTCGGTTGTACCGAAAATCAAACAAATCGAAACCCAAGTATGGGTTGTTGTAGTCGTCAAGTAAGGAGAACTAACCGAAAACCCTTGATTACTCTTGTGCTATGAGAAACAAAAGAGAAGCAAGAAAATCAAAACACCCTTGAGAGGGTGTCACCGAAATTCGATGATGAGAAGGAACCGAAATTCCCTTGTGGGAATATTCAGCCGATTTTGGTGAGGGGAGAGGGAGAGAGAACTTTGGTGATTTTTGTGATTGTGATGAATGAATAATGAGGTCTAGGGTGGGGGTTTATATAGGCTCCCAACCCTAAAGCTTTGTGATCAAGAAAACATCTTTTCTTAATATATCACAATATACATTCCTTAAACACATCACAATATCTTTTCCACATCTTAAAAAAAATTGATCCAAAACCTTTCTAGAACCACTAGGGGGCCGGCCACAATATGGTCACCCTTTGGGTTCGGGTTTTGTCCAATTTAGTCCATCAATTAATAATTTAAATGTTCGTTATGTTAGTTATTACAAGTAACGGTAACTAACGACTATTTAAATACATTTCGTGAAGTATTAAACACACTCTTCGTGTCTTAACGTGTGTGCCCCCAATACGCTCACGTATTTTCAATCGTATAACATGCGGAACCAACTACCATATTCCAACAGCTCCCACTTGGGAGTTGGAGTAGCAGTCTGCATTTATACCAACAATAGAAACGTCTAGCAACACTCTATTGTCATAAATCAGAAATACTTGAGATGAAGTTCCAAGAACATTATCAGTATAATGGTTATGTATTACTTGCCATTATCATCCCTTTGTTACAGATACCGTTAAACCATAGATATGGATCCTAGCTCATTCCATATAGTTTAACAATTTAGTTTCTCATTATTGAAGTTAATTCAGATATACCAAACGTAATCAAGAATCATCTTGAATTACCCTTTGTGTACGGCCATACAATTATCTGATTAATTCTAGAGAGGGCCCATGGTATCATACTGCACTTATCAAGTGGAGGAACAAATTCTTTGTTGACTACAAGTGTTGTGGATGCTGCTTCACATCACTTTTAAGAATAGCCTTTATAACTACCTTATTCAGGATAGCGTTTGACTTATACTTAAAAAGTGATATCTACACATGCAGAACTTGCTTGTATCTCAAGTCTAAGGATGACTTATTTAACCATTTTTGACATCTTACTAATGACAAGGATCCAAAAGTAAATGTACGAAAGTTGGGGTGTCTAATATGCAACCCTTGTGAATAATATATGAGTTTGGTGGAAATCATCCATATATTCAGAGAATATAACCAACACTCTCATTTGTCTTATGTAACAATATTTCCATATTGTTAACCGACAATGGACATATTTAGAATGATAAAATCATTCAAGGATTAAACATGCAAATATAGGATAACAATTATTATATGTATGAATAACAAATACCACGTATATTCATTCATCAGAAAGTAAAAATTGTCTTACTATCCCAATTATCCAAATACTGAAAACAAATATGCATGAGACTAATTAGCAAGTTAAAGTCCAATGTTTTCAACATTCTCAACTCTTTCTTTACAAGACAGCTAAATTTTCATTTGTGTAAACTTTCCGAATACTTGTTTCAAATTCACAAATTATGAAAGATTTGAATAGTATGATGAGTGTCGTATGTCTATTTGCATAATATAGCAAGTATCATAGTGTAGAAATGTGACAGTACCTTTAATGAGGTATTTGAAGTCACCAACATACTTATCTCAGAAAGTCATCTTTACAGTTTCTTAAAATGTAAAGTATTCTTATTCTTTAATGTATAGTGCAACAATGCTCTTAGCTGAGCATATCTAGTTAGCAGATTTATCATAAATGGTGAAATCCTATTTTAACTAGGATTGATTATTCTTTAGCATCATGTGTACACAAACAACACTATGCCTTATATAATTCGTAAACATTAGTTTTAACAGTCATCTAAATTACTCTCAATTAGATATTGTTGTTATTAGTCATCTAAACACTCTTAATTAGATACTGTTGTTAGCTCATCTTGCTCTTGTGCAAAAGTAATAACCAGTCTCATACACAATATAAGATATACATGATGAATCCTTAGTTAAAAACACAAGGTTTTCATCCATGTATTAAATTATCTCAATTGAAATATATCATTTAAGACTTGCCTCAATGATATATTGCATTGTGTTGGACTTAATCACTGCATATTCTTTATTTCATTAAACATTTATTCAAAGGTCATTTATTTTATTTCCTAAATTCCCAAGTGAAGTTTCATTCCAATATTTTAGTAGACAGTGAGCGAGCAGCAAGCACCTACTCCTATCAAAATGAAAAGCAGCAAGCTGAACTTGAATTGAAGAAGCGAGCCTCTATCAGAGAAAGGAAAGCCGTTGCGCGTTAGCGCATCTGTTTTCTTGCTCGTTAGCGCCCTTCCTTCAGCTGGCTTCGCCTTAACATCTAGCTTCGATGGAATGATACCTTCAATATATTACATAACATATGAATTTTAAGGAAAAATATAGTGCTCCCACTTGATGTTAGGTGTACTCAGGAGTTACCTTAATTTAATCAAAAATCATATTGTAATTAAACTTAAGATCTCAGCTCTTAGATGCATGATCCAACCCACACTTGGATTCTTTTATCTTGTATACTTTATAAAGATTATTTTGAACTCATACCCTTTTTGATTACACACCGTCCTCGTAAAGGTAATCATAAAGGAAAACTTATAAAACTTAATTGCCATATTCCAAATATAGACTCATATCCCTTTTGATTACACATCGTCCTCGCAAAGGTAATCATTAAGTAAAGAGTTATGATCCTTAATTCGCCATATGTTAGATTCAAGAAAACCTATATGACAATTAGTTATCTTTATATAATTAATGCGTGTAGAAAAGAAAGATTTAATCATAGTCAATTGCTTGAGTAATATTAAAACCTCTTATCATCAGTCAGACATTAATATGTATGCAATTTAGTCCTTATGAGCATTTTTTCAAAAGAAACTCATTTTAACCTCACAGTTTAACTGTTTGGTGAAAGATCAATCAAGCTCAAAACATTGATTGTTCTTTTAAGGACTGCATCTTTTCATTCATAATTCTAAGACATTTATCAGATTCAAAACGTGATAATTCATCTTATTAGTTAGCAGGTTTATTATGACCCTTTAACTCATATTCCTCATCATTGATATTAAAATATCACTCCATTGATGAGGTATCCTTGCGGATTTATGAATGAGAGTTACATTATACTTTGGTTCGACATTTCCATGTTTAACCTTAGTATGACATCAGCAAGTAAATTCAGAAGGTTATGTATTTTGTTCTTGAATGTCTCCATGATTTTAGATGTTCTTAGTTACTTTTGTAAGTAGAGATAATTATCTAAATACTAAGTATTTAAGCAACAATAAATTATTCTTAAATGGGACAACAAAATGCATTTTTCAGTTCTCATCTCTCTTGCTTGTTAATAATAGGCTTCATAAGATATTAACGAATTTCAGAACTTTAATCAAGACATAATGATATTCATCCCAAATCCATAAATAGATAATGTCTTGAATACCTTCTAGGTTGGAACTATATTGAGCGTATCCATGACACACGCAAATGTCTAACCTTGATCGATTTTGGAGGTAGAGCAATTAAAGTTATCAGAAATCAAACAATATGAATATAATTTATTTCAACGCATTAGATATACCATAATAAAGTGGTATTCTATGAGTATTGTAATTGTGAGACTCCATCAGAATTCCCTAGATAACTTAATTCTCTTTGGATCAAATACTTACCAATTAGGTCAATCCAAATTGAATACAAAGTATTTTAAAACCAAATACATGCTATAACGTATATATCTTTGAATAGTACAATAGCTCTATGTTCATGTGTTTCAAGAAAACAGAACACGTCAAGTATACGTTACAAGTCTTTGAATAATTCAAGGACCTTATTGTTTATGTGTTAACAAGAAGACATAACAATTTACTGATTACTTTATGTTATGAGTCATTGATAAATTCAAAGACTTTATAATTATATCTTAATAAGCAAACATAATTATACTAATTAAAGTAATTATGAACGCAAATTTTGAGTTCAATAGTAATTTAAAATTAATTTTATACTTCGTAATTATGAGTATATAATTAATCATAATTATTTTTTACTAAAACATATAGTCAAAGAGTTGAAGTAACTATATATTATATCTTGACATTTTAAATGTAATAGGGCAACAAACATCGTGTGTGTTTAAGTCCTAGTAGATTTATTAGCTTTCTTACCTTGCGGTCAAGAGAAACCAATAATCATATTGTTATATGTTGTTCCTTGCACACATTTAAGATTTCTCCCACTTGTGTATGGCACAACATTATCTAATGTAGATAAACAATACGACAAGCGCTCGATTGTATAAACAATATGATAGTGTCATAGATATTACAAGTAGATTTAACCATAATGTTTAATAAGGAATTATGGATTATTATTCGATTGATAACGTCTCGGAAAGCAACATCGGAAAGGCAACGTGTTATCTATAAAATAAAATACAATTTTCCTTAAAATACGTTCGTTCATATTCGAAAAGTAATGAATTATTTCAAAGCAAGCTAGAAATAATATGGGTAATTAACGAGAAAATAAATCTTGTAGCTTCCACTGAACTTGACAACCTCACATGAATGTCTTTTCAGTAGTAAAACGCAAAGCTCCCCCTAGATTTGTCAACATTGTAAGTGTTACATCACTAGTAGATAGCAAATAGCGATTTTATTATACTCTTGCTCTTCTTAAATGCTACAAGTAGCAATGTATTGTAGGATTGAACAGAGTTATATTAAATACTACTTATGTATGATGAGGGACTAGCCATCCATGCTTTCATTAACTTGAATTTTTATTAGCATGCAATTCCTCCTTAATCGGTCTGCATAGCCACAAGGGTGTTTAGCACTATAAGGAATGAATCGAGTCAAGAAATTTACCTATAAAGACCAAAAGCAATTTTCTTTAACTCATTGCGGTGTTAAACTCATACATCGTAACAAGTGTAAGATGTCATTATTTGGTAGCTATAGACACAATGTTCTCTAGTTACACAAATATTTCATCTTTCAAAAATTTCAAAACCGGAAAAGGGTAATGAAAGATTGAAAGTGAGTTTAAATATAATTGGGAAAATTCAATTATAACCCTATCTTATTCTTGTCAACCAATGAGAAGAGGTAGGAGTAAGTCTCACTCTTTTTACCAGAAAAGAGACTATGTTTGTCTTCTTGAGGAAACAAACTTTCGTTTATGAATTATGTTGCAATAACACAATTAATCAAAACATAAAAAGTTCATTTTAGTATTTTTGATAATTAAATTCTTAAACAATTAACTACTCAATTAATTACTAACAAGACTAAGATCCAACTTGACCTTCCACTTATTATCGGAGGTCTGGCCAACGTGTAAACAGGTAGGGCAAGATGTAAACGTTGAGCGTTAATTGCATATAGATGCAACTCTTAGTTTTATGAGACACATGACCTTAGTAACTCATATAGTAATGTCATGTACATGTTTTGTCTCATCTTATTCCTCGGTCCAAGGTCTGCCAAGCATACACCGATTTAAGTCATTAAAAAGAACAAGCCAAAAATTGACATAGATCTGACATATAGAAAAAAATTCATGGGTTGGAAAGGCCCTAAGGTCTGACCAAAAAGGTCAAACCAAAAGTACGTGTTCTTACTTTGGTTGGCATAGACTTAAAATTTCACATAAGGGTATACACATAAATTTTACAAAATATGTGACAAAATCATATACAAAGAAGCATGCAAAACATCTTTGTAACATAAGTTAATAAAACATTTTGTTAACTTTTAATGTTGACATCATCTATGTCAAAAGTTCTCGGTAGCTCTATTTGAATGCCGAAAGAAGCGGAGAAGCGGGTCAGCGCGAAGCTTATTAAAAACCCGACTTCTTTTGGGAAAGTTCGGCCTTATACCTCTCTTATAGTTTGTTCAATATGGGTGAGCCGATTTTACAGTTAAAACAAATAAAAAAAAAAAAAAAATAAAAAAACTAATGATGTATTTAAGAAAAAACTTTTAACTCTCTTAGAAAAAAAGTTTCATAGTTTAATGTCCGTATTTATTTTTAACCAAGTTTAACAAATAACACATAAAACTCACTAGGAGTATATTAATTATGTGTGTAATTACACAGACAAATTTAAACCAAGTTTCTCTTTAAGTATTTAGTCTGTTTAGAGTTTCAAAAAATCTTTTGCATATAGTCACAAGTCACAAGGAGTATAAACACATAAGCATATAAAACAGACAGAAAGTGGGGATGAGGTGAAGACAGACTCTATTCAGAAAGCAGTAAATCACATAATGCCCCGAGGTCTCACATGAGTCTTCCCCAAACGAAGAACCAAAAGACTCTCACTAGGTTTTCTGCTAAAGTGCCTAGATCACCACATCCATCATATAACATGATTGCGTGAGTCTTAAGGCCGAGATAATTGATAAAATAGAAGATTTAACACTCTCAATTAACTATTAATTTTAATTTTATTTTAATTAATTAACTAGCATTAAAGCAAGATTCTAGGTTTTTATTTATTCTTTATGGCAAGAATTGCATATTGTTGTCATAATTTTCAATTAAAACAATGAAAAAAGTTTTGCATGCAGTTCTAGCGTTTTTTATAAGTGTGTAACCCATAACACACCATGGGGGGGGTTTCCGGGGGGGAGGGGGGGGGGGGGGGGGGGGGGGGGGGGGGGGGGGGGGGGGGGGCCAAACGAAGTGGCTCTAATACGCTGTGGGATTTTATAACTAGTAAACCACTTTTACTACGAGTACGCAACGGATAGATCTAGTTTGACATTAAAATTTAACACATGTATAAAGATAGAAACACTAACTTTTTGTTGAATGACTAAAAGCAATCAACGAGAATATTTACTTGGAAACTTAGTGACTAAGTTGTCACCTCTATGGTTGCTCACACAAACACGTTCAACGAACACATCAAGATGCTAGTCTTTACTTCACACCTCACAAACACCTTGTGTTACACCTTTCTTGGATTGAATCTCACAAACAAAACCCTTTTTATTAGAAACGAAAATCTCTAAACCCTAATCAGGGTTTATGCGATTTCAGTTGAACCAAAAACCAAGAAAACCGAAACACTTTTGAGGTTTTAAATCATTGTCTCTCAGGAGAACTAGTAAATCGAATTCCTTGAAGATCTTAACATGAATTCAAGCCTTGTGGGATAACAAATCGCACTTAGAAACCCTTTAGGGTTTTTGCCGAAATCGAATAAAGGAAAATAGGAAAGATCAAAAAATAAACCAAAATCCCTTTGGTAGGGTTTTTCGGTCGAAGGTTTTTGGGAGAGAGGAGAACCAAAAATCTAATTTAGGTTTTTTAGAGGATGTGAATGAATGGATAATGAGCTAGGGTGAGGGTGTTTATATAGGTACCCAAATCCAAGTCCTTGGTGAACAATGAAACATAATTCATTCCTTATTCTAATTCCTCCACTTCCTCAATTTTAAATTGACACATACACACCCTCTAGAAAGCCATAGGGGTCGGCTACAACCAAGCACCCCTTTGGGTTTGGGTTTTATCAATTTAAGTCCCTTTGGTTTACATATTTAAATAACAGCTAAGTTAGTTATAAACTATAACGGTTATTTAAATACATAACGTGAAGTATATTAAATAATAAACACATTATATGTGTTTAAGGTGTGTGCCCCCAATAGGCTCACGTATCTATAGTCGTATAACACGCGGATCTAACTACCACATTTCAACAATCGCTCAATGCACATGTCAAATTAACTTATTCAGCAATAATGGCAACGACTAGTCTAAACACAACTTTCTTTCTAAAGCTAATGCTAGTGTTAATGCTGATGTCCCCCTTACAAGCTCAGCAACTCCAAGTTGGGTTCTACTCACACTCATGTATCATGGCTGAGTTCATTGTAAAAGCCGAGGTTACCAAAGCCTTTTTCTGAGACAAAGGACTTGCTGCTGGTCTTGTCAGACTTCATTTTCATGATTGTTTCGTATGGGTGAGTTACACACCTACTATTTAATTAGCTTGTAGTACTAGTCACTATATGATTCCAAGTCAAAATACTATTTCCTGATTTGCAGGGTTGTAATGCATCCGTTGTGCTGGACTCAACGCCTTCAAACAAGGCAGAGAAAGACTCTCTAGCCAATAATCCTAGCCTTCGTGGATTTGATGTCATTGATAATGCAAAAGCTCGAATCGAATCTGCATGTCCTGGAGTTGTTTCTTGTGCCGATATTATTGCATTTGCAGCTAGAGACAGCATCATCCTAGTAACTAACTAACTAACATTCACATAACTTAGCTCAACACATAGTTGTATGTAATACAAAAGTATCTAGCTAATACTAATATGTGACTTGCAAACTGGGGGGCTTGGATACAACGTTCCAGATGGGAGAAGAGATGGAAGAGTTTCACTAATAGCAGAGACGATGGCATTGCCTCCTTCGACAACTAACCTTAATCAACTCACTCAGATGTTTTCGATCCATGGCTTAACACAGGAAGATATGATTACTCTATCTGGTATACTCTTCTGAATGAAACATGTTTTATTTTAACTAGTCGATCTTGATTACACGAAAAATGAGATCAACCAAATGAATTCTAAACCATTGTAGGGGCATACCGTGGAGCGATCATCACTTTACCTTCCTTTACAAGCAGACTGTAAGCTTATATATCACCACCTATGAACCAGGAACCAACCTTAAATGCTTTTTACGAAAGCCAACTAATGCAACAATGTCCAAAGGGAGGACCAGATTCAGTGGTCCCCATGAACCCAGCGTCCCCAACCATCACTGACGTTGGCTACTATGTAGATATATTGATTTTCGAGGTTTGTTCACATCAGACCAGACTCTACTCAGCATCACATCAACGACAGACCAAGTAACTCGCTATGCAATCAACCCGTTGCTTTGGAAAACTAAATTTGCAGCAGCAATGGTGAAGATGGGCCGGATATGTGTTCTTACTGGAGCTCAAAGAGAGATTCGATCAAATTGCAGAGTCATCAACAACTAAAAAGATACCGCAATTCATATAATTCCATTTTGTATAAATGTGGTGCAACGAGCGAGAATGTCACCCGCGCGTTGCAGCGGGACTTATTTGTTGGGACTATTTTTCGTCGGCAATGACATTTTTTTTAATGTTTGTTGTTGATCTGCACGGAGTTACTTTACATTGACCTTCATTAAGTTAACCGACGACGCATATTATTGGGTTAACATTATTTTGATTGGCGTCGATAAATTAAACAAAAGTCATGCGAAATCTTGATAATGACACATCAACTAATATTATATGTTGACCAAGACACATCCTGTATAAACTCGACATTTATTGACAGAGTCGGGAAGCTCTAAACATATCATGTACGCTTTCATTTTGGCGAGGAGGTTAGTTTTAACCTATTTATACTTAATAAATGGTAAGATATTGTTGAGTTTGTAGAAAATCATATAAAGACGTTTTTTTTAGAAAATTGATGGCCAAAGTCAGTTTCAAAAAAGGTATATTTTTTAAGAAAAGGACATCGCAAATGTAATGGACCAAATATAAAAGAATGAACCCAAAAGAGGAAGATGACAAAATTTTGAACCCAAGAGAATGAACCCAAATATAAGAATAGAAGCTTGGGCCACCCGTATTTAACTTTTTGGGCTATCTATTAACCCAATCAGATTTTGTCATTTTGCGTAATGCTCTATAGGATGTATAGAAATTTTCTTCTCACCTTATATGAAAACCAGCCATTACTTAGCTCAATTTATGTGCCAGGGGCATGCATGCATGCATATTATTCGGAGCACAATAATGTTAAGTTAGCCTAGCCTATACCAAACTATAAGAAAACAAATTAAACAAAACACAGATTATCTTGATATGATGATCAATCAGTAGTAATAGAAGAAATAAATAATTTATTCTTACTAGTTATTAATTAATTTATACACTACATGTTAAGAAAGTGATCATAAGCCAATTAGAAATGATGAAAAACAAGTGTTAAAAAAAGTTATAGAGGCCTGATCAGACATGCATAAAAGACAATGGTGAGATTCTTTAATGAGTTAAAGAAAAAGTGGTTCATCATGTAACTTCTCTCACATGGGCTGGGCTCAGAAATCAAAGGCCCAATTTAATCCAGCTTTTCACTTTTTTCTCCTTTACAAATCAGATGCAAATAAATATCTATGTTTTACAACCTTCAATATTTATTATTAAACAAGCAGGATTATCCGCGCGTTGCTGCGGGGCGTTAATTTTTCGCGCGTTGTTGCGGGGCATTAATTTTTTATATTTTATTTTGTGCGTGTTTAATTTTTCGGTCTCATGTTTAGTAGTTTGTTTTTTTTCGTATATATTGTGTGTTGGGCCTCATGTTTAATGATTTTTTTTGGCTAAACGGGTTTTTTTTTAAATATAATTTTGTGGGATTACGTGTGCGTTAAATGTCAATCGCGCGTTACTGCATGTCATTTTTTTATTGTATTTTGTGCGGGTTTATTTTTTTTGTCTCATGTTTAATAGTGCGGGTTTATTTTTTCGGTATCTTGTTTAATAGTTTGTTTTTTTTCCTTATTATGATTTTGTGTCCCGCGCGTTGTTGCGGGGTGTTATTATTTTTTTCTTTTCGAATTTATCTTTTCGGTCTCATGTTTAATAGTTTGTTGTTTTTTTATATGGGCTTATGTGTTGGGCCTCATGTTTAAAGGTTTGTTTTTTTTGGGCTATATGGGTTTTTTTTAAATATAATTTTATGGGGTTTGGGTAAATATGTGTTATATATTTGGGCTTATGGTTTTTAGTGGCGTTTGTACGTTTGTGATCATGTCGATTATTTTAAAGTTATTAGGAATCAAAGATGTTTCTGCGAGTATTTTTTTATCTGAATAAATCGGTACTTTTGTAATATTTTCCCCCTCTATTTTGTGCCAACAAAATGTTTTTAAAACAAAAAACATCAATTGGGCCGGCCCAAAGTGAAAGCCCAATAATTTAGCCCAAATTGAGAGCCCAACAAAAGCTACTGTAGCATCACTATACAATGCTAAATGTATGTTTTATAATTGGATAAAGATCCATGTTCAAGTTATGTGAGTGAAGATTTGAAATTAAATAAAACAAAAGTATTATAATGACAGCTCACTTTTTTTTCTCCTCACAACATAATCAACATTACCTCCTCATGTTCATTCTGAACATGAGAGAATCTTTTTCCTTTATAATTAGAAGGAAAAGAAAAAAAATGTTAATCTGCAGTGATAATCTAGTCTTTGTTTGTTGTTGACTTGAGTTGCATATGTTGAAGTATGTACCTAGCTTGA
>BQNB010129457.1:0-19113 GCA_026074375.1 Tanacetum coccineum
CTAGTTCTATCAGGTATTTTAGTTATCTATGTTAGTTCTAATTGATTCTATTCTATGTTAAACCTAAGTTAAACATAAACTAAGGGCAAAGGGGGTTCTCAGTCTAAGAGACTGGCACGAGGTTTAGTTATCTAACCTAAGGTTTTGATGACAAGTAAAGCAATAAATGCACACAAGAAGATAAACAAACGATAAAGGAACAATCAAGAACTAATGTAAGGAAAATATATCAACCATGAATAATCCGATAAAATGCTAGTTTGTTTATTAGTGCAATGATTGACTTATCTCGAAGGGCATATCATTCTTAGATTTAGGTGGCATTCTTCCTAAAACCTAGACACGCTAATTCTGTCACAATTAGACGCATCCGCATAAAGCAAGCATTTTTTGATTATAATCTATCTTAGGAGATTAATAATGGTGCTCTTACTAAACCCTAGCTCATAGAGACTTTACCCACTTACTGCTTAACGGCTCTTTATATACTAGTAGTCCACTATCCGAGTCTTTACCAATGGAATCATAACATCATTTGTTGATCCCAGGGTCACCTGCTAGTCCAACTTATTCGCTAAACCAATGGTAAAGATAGGTCAATATTTGTGATCCTATGATTCTAGATATATAAATCGCAATATGAAGAGCTACCCCAGACTCTTAGCCTACGCCCAAACAACACTGAAGTTGCAGCGCATTAAATATGTAGGACTAGACCCAGTTGAATGACAGGTTGCATATTTAAGCACGCAAACAAGTATAAATTGATAAACATAATTAACAATCAACAATAAATTAAGCAATCAATATAAACAAACTAAACATTAAACCTTCATAAACATGGCTGATATCTAAAGGTATCAGCCGATAGTCATTGTAAAAATACACACGGTTTCATATATGAACGATTAAAGAAAAGAAACCTTAACCGAACACGTATTTGGTTGCGCGAAGATTACAAGAGTTTTCCTATGATCTTGAGGCTCTTTTCTGAGCTTTTATGCTTCTTTATTTGTCTCTTGGTCAACTTGCTGGTTTAGGGCTTCACTTGCATACCTAAAACTTAGTTTAGGGTCTTCTATTTACAGAGTCTGGAAACAGGTCGATACGACGTATTGAATGAGGTCAATACGACGTATCGAGGGTTTCTTGGTGTAGGGACTACGTTCGATATCTTCTAGAATATTTTATTACTATATCTTGAATACGGCGTATAGACTTCTTCTGGATACGGCGTATTGAATCTTGTGATGGACTATGGCGTATAAGATGTCAAGGAGTCAGTATCTTCAAATTGTCTTCATTTATGCTTCAGAATGCGTGCCTTTTTGCTAATCTTCACCAAGTACTCCATAATTACTGTAATTCTCAAATACAAACGATTAAGTAAAAATTCTTTGCAATAATTATACAAAATGGGTACATTACATGGATTAATGATGCTCAAAATAGAACGTTATTTGTTGTATCAAATATCCCCCAATTGAATCCTACATTGTCCTAAGTAGCTAGAAGTTTATAAAAAATGTATCCCTAAGGATATTTTCGTTAAGCATTTATTCGATCAATTACCGGTACACAACCAAACACCTCATAAAATATGAAGATGAAAAAACACTCCAAATCACTCAATAATCTATGTTGGTAAATGTAAAAGAATTCGTCAATTGCGCGGTTCGTGTGAGTATTTATCATAAGCCTTGGCAGGAGTACACATCTCCACCGCTAAAGCTAAGGAGTAACAAGTTTATAAAGGTAAATATGGGTTTTATGATAAGGCTTAGGGTTGATTACTCTAACTAATCTTTATCGATACCAATATTCCAGGAGGGCGACAAAGACACCATACAACAACCCATTAACGACGGGATAGAACATTGTGACTGCTCACTCCTTACTCGAATAAGCTAAAGAGTAGGACTAGTAGAGTAATATAGGGTATGGATCTTCTAACATTCACCAATAGTAATAAACCAACAAGGCAGCTGAGACATGCATACATGGCTGTAACGACGGAATAGACATGCACACTCGATCACATTTTCATTCGCGTAAAACCCATAGTTAATGATTAGGAAAGGGAATTAAATTATTGTTAAATAAAAATTACGAACAAATTAAATTAAGTCTAAAATACAAGTTGCTCTAGGGGACACTTTTTTCGGACCGTTACCATGATAAAGACACAACTATTTACAAACGTCTTGATCATAGATCAAAAACAACAACCTAAGTTGGCGTTCCCGTAATGGTCAACTCTCAATCATCCCATACTATACCTACTTTCAAGCAGAGGGCGATATCTTCCACTTTATACAATACTCTACATCGTCGATTTGTATCAACGAATAATCGATCCTTCATGTAATTCCTTCGGTAGTTGCGAAACGATTATCTTCAAACTTTTTCTTCTCTTTTTTGTTGCGATTTTCTAACTTTTTTGATTTTTTTTATCTAACTATATACGAAACTCGGAGTAGTTTCACATCTTCACGATCATAATACTTCCAGATAATTCTTCAGGTATTCTTCATCTTGGACGTACATTAATTGCGATGGTAGTAAAAAATAACTGAGTTTTGACTATAATTATACTTCAATTTGCAATGTGCAAACTTTCTTCCAAACCGTACAAAATTGACACAAGAACCGGGATAATACAAACTTTTCACTTTAGAACTAGCAACTGTTAAAATAAACTTAATCTAACAGGGTAGGCTAAGGTGTAAAAGTGTAACGAAACAAACATTTGGTGTAATTCCTAAAGGATCTTTTTCGCTTCTAGACTTTTTCTAGAGGTATCTTACTTTAAAGTAAGGAGTAAACAAAAGGGTTTATAAGGGGGTTAACTAACCAGAGTGTAGTTAGTTAATAAGCAACATGTAAAGGCGTTTTTGGTGTTATCCTAAAAATTTACTAATTTAAACAAGTTACTCCATCTAAATCCATAGTACTCATCATTGCGGTCTCGAGTGATATACCAAGCCAAGTTCTAAAGTCTACAACATCACCAGCACACTCATATTTTGTGGAATTTTGGTAAACATTTAGAAATGGATAAGGCTAAATCCTCACAATATCTAACAAGAGTTATTGTGTGCGGTTATGTATCAAGTAAATTCATAATGTATGCTTGAATTTTTTAAACGTGAGCATATATTAAGCATTTTAGTGTGAATAATATACGGAAACTATTTAAAACATTATAATTCCATCCCCCATATTAATTATACAAGTTTCATTGTACTATATAGACATTTAATACGGGAATTAAAAGAATTAGAATTAGAAAACTCCTTGATATTTTTTTTTTTTTCTCGGTAGATTCTCACTGTAGCGTTTGTGAGTAAGAATGTGTGTGCGAAGCGGGTTCGAATCTAGCACGAACGCACACACAAAATCCCTAATAAACGCATATAGTCACCAAATCTTTTTGTTTCTGAAGGTTCCTGTATTAAGCATAATGAAACAAGTGCAATTTCTTTCTCCCTAGTATTCCGTTGGTTAATTAAACTCGAATAAAATCCAAAACTGTTAAGTATGTCCGGATATGTTTACGGTCTGAATTCAGGATCCTATAAGCAATATAGTGTTAGTCTATGAGAGAGAAAATAGAGAAGAGAAAGAGAAAGACACCCGAAAATTACCGTTTTTGCTTCGTTTTCAATCCTTTTTACCTGTAAGACATAAAAACACAATACAAACATATTTGCAACATAATTATCTATATTTTTAGTGTTTTTAGCCCTTTTTTGGTGTTTTTCGGGGTATAAAATATGTATATTTTAGCCAATATCAGGTATTTATACCCAATTACAAGGAAGAGCAAGGAGCTCTTGTTTTTTAGCTTTTAGCTATTTGTCAGGTCTCGTGACTTTATTTAAGTCACGAGCCTATCACCTAACCTATTACATAATATTATTTTTCTATTTATTACAAGACTTTTATCTCAATAAGATCATCACTTTTATCATTTCTAACAATCTTCCCCAAGGGACGATCATTAAGATCTCTCTTTGATTGCATTAATGATTATTATTTTCTTATTCGTAACAATCTCCCCCTAAAAGATGATCATTGAGATCTCTCATGTGACTTTGATCTTTAAAATTTAATGCTTGTTTGTCTTGAGTCTTGTTATGTAATAGTGGTCTTGTTCCAATCATGCTCTAGTGATCTTGATCTTGATCTTTTCATTATCCTTTTTTTTCTTTGCCTTTGAGATCTTTTCATATCATCATTCTTTACCGTGAATCCATCTTGATTTATCTTTTGAAGCTTCTAACCAACATACTCATACTTTTTTGATAGCTTACAATCTTCCTCAGGTAGAACTTTTATCTTGATCAATCAACTTCACACATACTTCACACAAACAACTCATAGAAGAAAGAAACTATAACCTCCAAGTCAATTAAGTCCCGGATGTATACATTTCTCCCCCTCAGTTGTTGTACTATGTTGTATACGCCAAAGTAAATTAAGTACCGGATGTACACATTTCTTCCCCCTAATTGTTGCGCTTTATCGAAATATTCAGCTAGAACACTTCTCTTCCCCCTGATTATATTTGATAACCATCAAACATAATCATAATCTTGTTACGCCTGAATATTCGATAGTGAAGTCATGTGTGGAGTGTGGTCTAAGCATGAGAGAGAGTCACAACTGCTTCAATTTTCTAAACCATCAAACTCCCTTTATCATATTGTGACATCATAAGTAACTTAGTAATGCCAAACACTTCACTTTAATGAATCAAGGAAATGTTGTTTGTGTTTTTTGAAAACAAATTCCGGAAAAACACGATAACTACTAGATCACTTAGATTACTAGTTAACACTAATTGAATCATTAAACATTCATTTTCAAATTAGTGACCTACGTTCAGCGTTGGCTTGATGTTAGCACTGGTAGGATTTCCATTCAATCATTGTGAAATACTTAATTTAAGAAACATTCATGGATGTGTTTGGCAATTCACTAAGTACATGCACCTATCACAAAGACATGTAAGTGACCTCTTGTACCTTTTTGTATCTTGATTGTTTAATATAAATGACTCTTTTGTGTCCTATGTGAGATTTATGATTTGATCTCTTTTTGGCTCTAGACTCAATAAATTCTTTTTGGTTTTTATGATCGGAGGCTGAAGCAAACTGCCACCTTTTCAATATCAACAATCTCGGAGTGAGATGTCAATAGATTATGCATTTAATCTCTGTGACAATGAAACAAGAATTCTTTTGAGAGAATCTTAAGTGGCTAGGAAGGGTTGTGCATTGTATCACTGGGTCCATGACGTCTTCCTTCAATAAAAAATCATCTTGTGATTTTGATATATTATGTATTGACTACTCGGTTTCTGCCAAAGTTTGTGGAGGCTTCTTACTTTCACCTTTTATCTATATATATCTTTCATATTTCTTCAACCCTTCAAAGTCTAACACAAGACGTCATTAACTAAAACATTCAGCGTTGGCTTGATGTTAGAACTGGTAGGATTTCCATTCAATCATTGTGAAACACTTAATTTAAGTATCACTCTTGAATGTTCCGACAATGTCACTAAGACATGCACTGTCACATAGACATATAAGCGACTCTTGTACTTTTTGTATCTTTGATATTTTAATACAAATGTACTTTTTTGTCCTATGTGAGATTTATGATTTGATCTCATTTGGCTCTAGACTCAATAAGTGCGTTTTGGTTTTTGTGATCGGAGGCTGGAGCAGACTGCCACCTTTTCAATATCAACAATCTCGGAGTGAGATGTTAATAGATCATGCGTTTAATCTCCGTGACAATGAAACAAGATTCTTTTGAGAGAATCTTGAGTGGCTGGGAAGGGTTGTGCATTGCATCACTAGGTCCATGATGTCTTTCTTCAATACCAAATATCATCTTTGTGATATTCGATAGATTATGTATTGACCCAGTTTCTGCCTAATGTTTGTGGAGGGCTTCTTTCTTTTCACCCTTTGCACATCATTTCTTTTTCATTCTTTAACCCCTTCAATGTCCACCAAGACGTCATTATTATCATCATTTTGTGATTGTTCCAATGATAGCTCATGCCTTAGTTGACATTATTCCCATTCACATTCAACTCTATCATACCTAAGGACTTTTATTCTATCTATGGAATGTCTCTTGGTAGATCCCTTCGGTTCTGGTTGGATCAGGAGATAATACCTAACCTTACCACCTTATTTCTTCTTTGATAATCGTGAGGTAGTTGGTTGTTGGGTATTTAAGATCGAAACCATAAAACCATTTGAAAATCAATCAAAGTGTTTGATATAAATCAAAACATTTAACACTTTGAAAGTTTCACTTTTGAGAAATACTCCCCCTACACATGTGCATCGATATTCAAAATTATTTTGCACATCGAGGAAAGAGTTGATTGCACTTTGAGTCTTTTAGACCACTTTGTTATTCCACACACTTAAGCATTTATCTTTCTTGATCACATTTTAATCCAATTTTCTCCCCCTCAAAATAGCATATCATATGATATTTTTGATATCAATGGGATAGAATAGCTATATGAGATTTCAAAAACACATGGGAGAAAACGGATATAGCAAGATTGTGATTTGGAACCTTTCTGAATGTTCTAAACAAATTTGAAAAACTAGTTGTGTCAAAGTATGTCGATATCTAAAACGTATGGTCAGTAGATTGCTCAGTCCTCATCCTGTTAATTTTAGGAAATGGTCGTAACCAGACATAATCTTTACCATTTGCACGCTTATCGATATAAACACACTTGACAACAACTACTTTTAAATTGATTATTATTCATTTGTTCAAAACATTTTCCTTTATACTCCCCTCCAATAATAAAACACTTCATTTTGTATGCCACCACAATTATATTGAGAGATAGAGTTAAGATGCCTTGGTATATCACTGAAGAACCACTTTTGAATCCACTAAATGTTTTGGATACATAAATTTTAACTTTTATGAGATGTATCCAACAACATTAAAGGCATTGGATTTTTAAAAACTCCCCCTCAAAAATTGATCCATTTATAAAAATGATTCAAATTTTAAAAGTATCGAGAGAAGGAAGCGTTGAACACACATATTTTGAAAGATTTTGAAAAATCTTTTTGATAAAATCTTGAAAAATTATGTTCAGCATTTTCAAAAACATTTACTTGAGCTAAACTCAAGTCCGAGAAGGTGAAAGCTTCTCGTTGTTAGGATAAATGCACAAAAATATACACATTCCTTTATTTGAAGAACGAGTCCTAAGCTGACATTTACTTAGAAGTCGTATGTCCCGAGCATACTTTTTGAAAAGATTTTGATAAAAAAATTGCTCGAGACAAAGAAGATTTCTCTTCTTTTGAAGATAAAGCGCACTGAAACGTACACTTTTCTTTTATTTGAAAACCGGGTTGTTATCTGAAATTTAATAACAAGCCATTGACTTGAGCTACAAAACTTTGAATATTTTGTTTGAATAGCTCAAGACCGAAAAGATTTCTCTTTTCGTTGTTAAGGATAAATGCACTGAAACGTACATTTTCCTTTTATTTAAAGCACGGGTTGCAATCTGATATATGATTACAAACCATTGACTTGAGCTACAAAACTTTGAATGTTTTATTTGAATAGCTCAAGACCGAAAAGATTTCTCTTTTCGTTGTTAAGGATAAATGCACTGAAACGTACATTTTCCTTTTATTTAAAGCACGGGTTGCAATCTGATATATGATTACAAACCATTGACATCGAATTTAGACAACAACCTTTGGAACCCATTTAAGCACGGTGCTAACGGGTTTACCAAATTTTGAAAACCAATTGAAAGTTGTGTCAAGTCGATGTAAAGATGTTGAGTTCCAACGAGGGCTTGAAACCGGTGTTTCATTTGAAAACAACTCTCGTGGAATCAATGGAGATTTAAAATTCCTTTTGATTTTCCATTGATTTTTGAAACTCGATGTTTCATGTGGAGTTTTAAATCTTGTTGGTGAAGAAAATTTCCATTTATTGTTACCATTTGATGTATCATTCTGAAAATTCGTTTTTGAAGCGTTTGAAGATCTTTCATTGTTTTTGTTTTTCAAAGCCAAATCATTCTTGTTTTGCATTGAAAGCATTTCTGATTTGGAATATTTGAAAGTTTTCAAATGACTTTGCTTGGGTCTCCACACTTGTTTTACCGGTGTAAAACGAGAGTGTGGAGTAACAAAAACTTGATTCTTTCCTTTTAAAGTACTTGTCTTAAAATTCTTTTGAGAAGTAGATGCTTCAAAAGTTTGAGATTCCTTAATTGGCCTCCACACTTGTTTTACCGGTGTAAAACAAGAGTGTGATGTTTCAAAAGATTGATTCTTTGCATTTGAAGCTCTTGTCTTAAAACCCTTTTGAGGAAAAAATGTTTCAAAACTTTGAGATTTCTTAGAAAACTTCCTATCTTTTTGTAAAGAATAGGTTGTAAACTGAGAAACCCTTCTTGAAAACGGTTTTGAGGATTCACCCGTGTGAACCTTTTCCGAAACACTTTCTTTAGGTTTTGAAGATTTTGAAACATTGATGTTCCATTTTTTCCGATTAAGAGAATCAAACTTCACTTTTAAAGCATTATACGAAGTTCTCAACTCATGATATTCTTTTTGACAAGAACGAATATCTTGTGATGCCAATTTTGATTCTAAAAACGCAATTTGTTTCAAAAGCTGATCTCTTTTATTGTTAAGTAACAATGGTTTTCCTAAAATTGAAGAATTATCAATCTTTGTTTCCACACGCTTCCCTTTCAGATTTTCAAGTTGAGTCCTTAAGTGATTAATTTCTTTCAAAAATCGATCTTTTCGGCTTTAGAATCATCAACCTTACGAGCCAATTGTCGTTCAAGAACAACTTTTGTTTTTTCAAGTTTTTCAAAATACGCCTCAAATTTAGCTGTTCTGTTCGACAATTCAAGCTTGACATCATCAAAATCTTTTGTTTGTTGAATTAAAACCTTTTCAAGCTCGACAATCTTTGTTTGAAACTCACATTTTGCATTATCACAAATATTCTCCCCCGATTCCTTTTTAAGTTCAGAAATATGACAATCAACATTTGATCTTGAAAAGAATCAAATTGATTCTTTTTGAAAAATTCAATCTTTCCCAAAATGTTATTGAACTTTGTTTCAGTAAATTCAAACAATTGAGACTTCAGATTATCTGCCTCGTTTTTGTGTTACATTTAAAGTTTTTGTTTGACCCCGTGACTTTTTGATTGAATCAAACAAGATTTGGTAAGTCAACTTCAAGTGGTCATTCTCCTTAATTAATGATGCCACTCGATGTTCTAACTCAATATTTTTAGTTTCATTCTCATCAAAATTGACATTAACTTTGACTTCATCACATTCATTAGTCTCAACTCTTTACCTTTGAACCGACTCAAACAAATCTTTATAAGTCTCTTTCAAATGAGCATTCTCGATTTGTAAAGATGCCATAAAATTTTCATTTTCTTGTTGCAATGTTTTCAAAGAATTATTTTCTCGAGACTTGTGTTGAAGTGCGATTTCAAAAGCAATACTCTTTGCCTCAAATTTTGACAAATCTTTTTCCAATTCAATAATTTTTTTGACAATTCCTGTGTGACTTCAAATGCATCATTACAAACTGTATCAGCTGTTTTACTCTCATTTGAAACATCTTTTTACTCTTTTGAAATTCTTTTAATTTCATCATGTAAATCCTTATTCCTAAGAGTCGATCTTTTAAAAACTCATTTTTAGCTAAGGATGCTTCCAAGAGTCGATCTTTTAAAAACTCATTTTGTTTGAGAGTTTCATCAAGATTATTTTCCACTAAAACAAAAACATCTTTCATTTATTTTACATCCTTTTTAAATCGATTTTGAAAGATTTCTAAATACAAATGCAATTCTTGAAGAATTAATTTCGCTTCTACACAAATATCGATTAATCGAAGTTCTTCTAGAGACGAAAGAAAAATGCTTGGTTCGTTTTTAGAATTCATTTTCTGTAACTGAAACAAATTATTTTGAAAACATTTTCCATTTCATTCAAATCCACAAGCATTGGATTTGCACTAGGCATTGATGTCATGTTTGGTTTTTTTTTTTCAGAAGAAAATTCCATTATAAGAAAAAAAAGAAGATGGAAAATATGTTTTGTTCATCCAGAAGTTCTTTTTGTGGAACAAAATCATCATAAAGTTTGTTCAATTTTGTAATCGATTGGTTTTTTCTTTAACTCTTAAACTTTTTCATCTTTTTGAAACTCTTTCATTTTTAATCGACTCTTTTTAGCATCCCTCAAAGAGTCCCCCCCTCCATCAGAATCAAACACATGTAGTTGTTCATTCTTATCACAAAGTTCATAAGCACGATACAACTTAGGAATTTTAGCATAAGCTAGTGAAAGAATATAAGGACCGTTATATCCTAATCTCGACTTGCGTAAGTTGTCCCGAAAATCTTTTTGTTCATTTGTAAGCAACCGAAGTGTTTCAGTTGATTTGCCCATTTTACAAACAACGTTTTCAAGATCTTTGTTCTTAGCTTGTAACTGAAGAATGTCATTAAAATATTTTTTTCTCTTTGTCTCGTTGTGTTTGTTTGAAAATCACTTGTGTCTTTTGATATTCCTCTTTTTGTCTTTTATATTCAATAACAGCTAAATCCAATTTATCACGTTGTTGTTTTAGATCTCGAATAATATCTCGATCACGAATAAATTGCAACTGAGCCTCCTGAGCTAATCGTCTTGCTTTTCGATCAGCCTCAATATATTTGTTATAATAGTTAGTTTTATTCTCATTTGATTCTATTTTTCTGATTTAGCACAACGAACCCAAGTAATTTTCAACACTAACCCAAAAATTCAAACCAAATTATCAATCACACCAAATTACACACAAGCTATCAGATCTACACAAACTAAATCAATCACTAAATTTAATCTGAGCACTAACAAACTTGAACTCAAAACTTCAATTAATTTTGAATGTGATGTAGGGGGGGGACCAAAAACCAATTTGAGCATTTGCTGCGTTTGAGATCCGAGTTTTGTGGTTTCCAGGTTTAGGTTTCCGAGTTTGGGATCAGAACTGTTATGAAAACTCTATTGTGTTTTAGATCTTTAAAGTTCTCTTAACTTCTTATTAAGCACACAAAGATGAAACTGAGATCTAAGTTTTCTTTTCCGAAATTGAGTTTTGTCGAGTTCGTTTCCGAGTTTTGTTTCCGAGTTTGTTTGTCGACTGAAAATCGTTATCGAGTTTTGACTGTTGACCCAAAGTCAAACCTCTATAAAATCAGTTATAGTTTCGAGTTTGTTGTGATGAGGTTGGGATTCGTTGGAATTCTTTTCCTTGTTCCGAAAATTAGTGTTCCGAGTTTGAATAGTTTTTGATTTTGAGTTTTATGAAAATAGAATAAGTAAATCAAAAAATAATATCTGCTGAATTTGATATGACGAATTTTCCGAAAATGATGATGAAAATTGTGTGTTCCAAGTTTGATGATTATATTCTTTTGTGTGTTATATTCTTTTGTTTCCGAGTTTGTTATACACACAGATTTGGATAGATCTAGATCTAACAAACTTTGACCAGTCCACTTGACCTTTAACTACCGTGTTTCACCAGTTCTAACAAACTTTGACAAGTGTAACAAACTTTGACCAGTCAATTACTTTCGAATTTTAGAATTGAAAATGCTTTTTACAGAATTTGACTTACAAAAACTGCTGAATATATAAAAAAAATAGGTACAAATGAGCATATTTTGAACTAATTTGGCTACGATTCTTACGATAAAACCATAAGCAATCAATCTTGATAAAACCAAGATTAGCAAAATCAGCACAAAATAAGCTCTAAAAACTGAATAAGCACATGTATGAAACTATTTTTGACTTTTTGACCAGAATCTTAGCACGAAAAAGCAGTTTGACTTAATAAGCTATTAATCACGAAATAAGCTAAAAACTTCGAAATAAACTCATGAAAATAAGCACACAAAATAAGCACTTAACCAGAATAAGCACAGCAGATCAGAACCGAATAAGCTTAAAATAAGCTCAAATAAGCTCGAAATAAGCTGCTGGAATAAGCTAACATGATAAGCTATCTAAATAAGCTCTCCTAAACAACACTAAATCACTCCCTTCGCTCTGATACCACTTGTTAGGTCTTGAATTTAGGATCAATAAGCAATAGAGTATGTGTTTAGGTGTTGTGTGTGTGTTTATTCTAGAAAGAGAAAGATGGAAAGTAGAGAGAAAAAGAGAGAGAAGGAGGATTAGAGAAAAAATAAGAATGAGATTAGAAGACACTTAACACTAATGAGGTGGTGATGGGTATTTATACCCAATTACAAGAAAGAGCAAGGAGCTCTTATTTCTTAGCTTTTAGCTATTTGTCGAGTCTCGTGACTTTATTTAAGTCACGAGTCTATCACCTAACCTATTACACCATATTATTTCTCTATTTATTACAAGACTTTTAATCAATAGAATCGTCACTTTTATCATTCAATAACAGAACCATAGAGAGAGACATACATTTCACGTGCGAATAAGTTAGAATTTACTATAGACTCAGATTAATAAAGCGTGGACAAAATGACCCATTCAAGTAAGAAGACAGTCAATTGAAAACTTTGAATTGTTCGACTATGTCGTTTCTAAAGGTGAAGGATTATTTGTCGTGTCTTCCTTCATGAATAAAATGATTTTGAAGGACTTTGATGGAATTTTTGACATCTTTTGGAGTGGAGTTTAGGTGATGAATTTTTGGTGTGTATGTTTTGGTTATTTTGTAGTCGGGTTTCATCATTCCTAGGATAATTGGACCTATTAATTAGCAAATATAATTAACAACTTATCTATTTATATGAGTCATTTGTAAATGTGTTATTATACATAAGTTATGTAGAAGTGTAATTTGAAACTCATAGTATATATAATTTGTATATACATGGATCAATGTTTTACATAACTATTTTTTTGCTTTATCTCCAAATTTAATGAGTCAAGAGAATACATTAGTTGTATGTCTTGAAAGATCATTCATGAGACCATCATTTCTATTGAAAATCATTTTTTATTTGTATTAGCGATGTAAACATGATTATTTTAAATAAAATGCGATTTAAGGTTTGAAGAAAATTTATGTTTCAATGCATTTTGCGCATTTATTGAATGATAATTATGATGTTCAAACACTAGATTTGTTTACTTTGAGAAGATAGCAATGTTATCATCCCAAATCTTAGTTTTTGTAGAAAGATGCAAAGTAAAGACTCAAAATTGAAAAATGAAATGAGAAAACTTACAATATTGATTGTTAGTATCTTGAAGGTGATGGATCTATGTCAATTATGGCTTGAAATGATGTTGGCGGGAAGTACAATCCTTGGGTGTCTAATGTTATGTGGAGTTGATTTAATGAAGGAGAAGAGAATGTCTGAATAATAAAAATTAGGGGTAAGTTTAACTGAGACACAGATGCACCTAAACAAAGGACGAATCTCCTTACGAAGAATTCGTAGATCCGTGAGGTTGCCAAAAACAGATAGAACACGATTTTAAGCAATTTGAGAGGTGGTGTTGTTATTTTGGTAATTGAAGTATCTTATGTATGTTATAAGGAGTATGTGATTGAATTTTTAGATTCGACGTCCAAGTTTTGATCATAACGTGGAAGTTGTCGTGAATTTTCCCGATGAAATTTTGACAATGTCGATCCTACTAGGAGTGTGTTATCTTTTAGCATATTTTTGACAATTTCTAATAACACAAACTTTATGAACATTTAAACATAATAAAACATCGTCAACACAAGTGTGAGTTATAATTCAATGATTATTCTTTTTGTCTTTTTAGTCGATTTTGTAATTTCATGTAGTGACCTCTAAAGGGTGTATATGTAGACTTGGAAACTATCTATGGTCATTTTATTGATATTTTCGTAATCTAGTAAAATTCTAATCTTGATTATGTTAATGATTCGAAATTTGTAATTGGAACGTGTAATGAGAAATAACATCTTTTGAATAATGATTAATTCCTTTAATAGATTTCCGCTTACGATTATTTTTGGGAGGATGGAGTATCACTATCCATGATGAGTTCCATCGTTCCCAATCCTAATCTTAAATAATTAAATATTTCACGTTTAAAGGGCTTAGTTAATATATTGGCTAAATTGTCTTTGGATGTAACTTTCTCGATAGGAATGTTGCCCTTTTGGAAGTTGTCACGAAGGAAGTGGTGACGTATTTTGTATATTTTAGTCCTAGAGTGTTGGACGGGGTTTTTACTTAATTCGATGGCGCCTTTATTGTCGCACATGATCGGAACGTCGTCGTGTCGTATGTCATAGTCGATGAGAGCTTGTTTCATCCATAGTGCTTGTTGACACGTCTTTCTGGCGGAAACATATTTGGCTTCGGTCGTGGAGATAGCAAGGGCCGTTTGTTTCTTAGAGAACCAAGATGTTAGACAACATATTATGAACGTACAAACGCCATTAGTGCTCTTTCGATCAACATAGTCGCCCGCGTGGTCGGAGTCAGCGTAAACTATAGTTTCTATATCGGTTCCTTTCGGATACCATAATCCTAAGTAGGCAGTACCCCTAATATATCTAAATATACGCTTAACGGCTTCTAAGTGGGTAGTTTTAGGATTTTCTTGAAAACGTGCACATAAGCATACACTAAACGTAATATCGGGACTACTTGCAGTTAAATAAAGTAAACTACCATTCATACCTTGATATTAGTACTATCACGGATCGGATTCGTCAACTAATGTGCCACGTGTCAGCCTATCACGTATGACACATCATCAAAATGTGCAAATGAGAACACTTTATGAAAGTACACGTACCAAATCGACAATTGTTTTAGTACACGTACCAAATCGATAAATTGTGAAAAGTTCGTTGGTATTCTACGGCTTTATCCCAATTGTATATTATACAAAGATTGTTTTAAGCATAGTAGCAATGTTTGTAAAGTTTTTTGTGTTTTTGTAAGTGTTCTTTTTAATAAGCTCTTTAATACAAATGTTTGTTTTACTGCATAATTGCTTTTGCAATACAAATACAAATCTAGCATATTAACTTCATTCGTATATAATAAATTTTTCACAAATCGTAAATTTCATGTCTCTCATCAAGCGGCTTCTTTAGTCTCTTCTCTGTATCTGAGGCATCCCTTGAGTGTGCTGAAGGATTATTAAGAACCTAAAACAAATTTACAATGACACAGGAATGATTTAAGGTAATGGAGGTACTATACGTACTCTTGTTTGTTGTGTTACATGCTTATAAACTTTAATACTCACAATAACTTATTTTAATATATTTCAATATGCTATAAAAGGGAAAAAGTGGGACTGCAAGTATCATTTGGTATTTAAAAAAGCAACATGAATGTAGAATCCCATTAATATCTTAATAGATATCCAAAATCCTTCCTAGAACTTGCTATTTTGTGACTTCAGTGAACCGAGCTAATAAAGAACTTGATTTTGTGAATCTATGACAGAGAGCTTGTCCTCAAGCCTAATTGCATGATGAGAACGTGTCAAGCTACAGTCAATATAAGACATAGCAGCAAAGAGAATAAAGACCATAGGTGGCCATTCTAGAACTAAAACTGACTAATTACAATAGGATGAATTCGTCTACTATTTGGCTATGCAAGAGTACTTCTGCAACAAAAAAATCAGCCGCAAGTACAGATCATAAGAACCATGAAATAAATGACAATCTGCTAACATGGCCATCAACATGTATAACCCTCGTAGTTTTATTTATAAGCATACAATAAATCAATACAAAAGATACAGCTACCATTATCTAAATAAGATATCTTATCGGGTAAATGTGGCCATGAGAAAAGCCACGATCAACAGATAACTTATTTAAAACCATGGCATCTTCCATGTCTTATCTGCAAGATATAAGCCCATGAATCGGAAAAACCATATAATAAAGGTTAAAGTATGGTGCAAAATACTTGCCCTGAATAAATTTTAAGAGCACTAAATAAGAAATGTAACTTGGGAAACTTAAAGTAATAAATAACTGAAGATAGATGCATAAACTTACGACATGATGCAGTCATATGGTTTAACCATAAAACTATGCATACTCTTGCAACAACTTACGCACACTTGTGGTGTGGAGTCCTACAAGTGTAACATCAACAAATTTGCTATTAACTGGTTTAAGCATGAGATGGTTACACAAATTCAGCAAGTGTAACATCAACAAAAGATCACTAAGTTCAAAAACCATAAACTTAAACCATAATACTTTAGGTCCACCAAAGTATTAATAAATACCAAATAATCATGTAATAAGAAAATACCAAATTATTATTAGATCAAATAATACCAAATACTTTAGATCAAATAGTATTGATGCCTGAAAGAAAATACCAAATTATTATTAGAGATAAAAAAGATTAAGTCTGTATAGACATTATCATAAGGCAAGGTACCTTTGTTCAAGTGTGAGGAAATATTATAAAGCGTCAAAGCGCCTTTCTCCCAACCATAAAAGTACATTATCTGCAAGATGAATCAGACGCCAACATGCCCTCCAACAGGCCCTTAACTGATGTATTGTTTGAGTACACCCAATCTTCGTAAATCATCACCATGTATATGTTCCCATCCACTATGACATCGATGAACTCTGACTATGACTTTGATGTCTTCTGAGATCAAATTGTCCATAACAATACTCCCACTTTACCATATTAACTGAATACAATCGGTACGACATTCACAAGGAACCAAATCTGACCTCATATCTAAGACACTTTTGAAAAAGCTTCAGAACAACAAATGTGAGGTGGAAATCCTAAAAAAAATATCCACGTAAATCATTGATTAGTCTTGGCTTTAGGTGTCTGTTTTTAAAGGTAAAGAACCCATTCATTATAGATGTTTTTCTTTCCTTCCATATGCACCTTTAGCGCAATCTTATCAGACTTAGCAGTGATAAAAATATGCATCTTCTTCCGGCCCTAGGAGTAGCAAAAAAAAGAGGGATTAGCATTTGGACAGGGAATAAAATAGCGAAAAAGTCAAAATGATAGGAACCTGAATCATCCCAATAACTTCATTTGAGGCCTGTAAATTTGATATAGTCTATTAGATACCATTTTATGTATTGGCAATCTGTTAAATACATATAAGTTAACAACCAAGTATAGACAAAATTGTACCAGACTAAGCCACTACTATTTAGTTGCCTTCCTTGATGTCCTCACCGGGTACATTAGTGGCTTGCTTTTGCTTCTTTAGTTTATCACTTTGGCCTGCAATATAACAAATAGTTGAGAGAATTAAGGAATGAAGATGCATGTATCGTATCAGATTTTAAGAATCAAAGTCATAAACTGACCATATATATTACAGACAAAGTAATATATGGTGCGTACATTTATTCCCTAGATGTACCTGGTGAGGAACTAAAGAAGCAAAAGCATTGTTCGTCGTATGTTGTAGACCAAAGTGATAAACTACAGACTAATACTGTAGACTAAGAAGCAAAAGCATTATTCGTCGTACAATTGAAGTTAAGGGAATAAACGTACACACCATATACCGGATCGGATTTTGAGAAAGCAGTGGAGCCAGTGTGAACCTATTCCTATGTTTCTCGATGTCCTTATTCTCATTTTTTTCGTAGTCAATATTGACGACTGGATTTGCTTCATTTCTTGCGACGGATCTGAAAAATTAAACAAACCAATCGTATTAAGTATTGGCAAGGTTTTATTTTTTGAATCGAAGAGTATAAGAATTGTACTCAGCAACCATTATTGCAGAGACTCCAATCTCTGGATTGATATATACATACGAACCAGGAGTAGAATTCAGCTGTAATTCACCTGTTAACATTACATATTAGTGAAAATTCATAAAATAAATGTGACGACCTTCATATCACTAAACAAAGATAATCACATCAGTGAAGAAACTTCAACAAATGTAATAGTGAATAGAGTTTGGCAGAACCTCAGAATTGTGTGACTTTCATTGAAGTTACAGCGACAATGACTGGAGAAGGTAAAGCTGCTATAGCTTCCTTGTTGAATGAAATAGCATCATCATTCTTACACACTACACATACGTTACCTGCAAACAAAATAGAACGCTTATTTCAAAACTACCATTGTCTAAAACTCAATGCAAGATTTATAACTTTGTCTTACCTGGAAGCATGTTATAAACCACTACTATTCAGTTGCCTTCCTTGATGTCCTCACCGGGTACATCAATGGATTGCTTTTGCTTCTTCAGTTTATCACTTTGGTCTGCAATATAACAAATAGTTGAGAGAATCACTAGTATAAAAAGTGGATTTAGTCACACATGGGAAAAATGGAACGACCACACATTCACATATTTATGTGGCTAAAGGTACCAAAATAGACAACATTTACTAATTAGCCACACATGAAAATTTTGATTGTGTGACCATTAGAACTGTATTGCCACATATTCGAACATTATGTGGCTAAAGGTAACTGGTAATATTATTTAGCCACATATGAATTTGGAACGCGTGACAAATACAAGGAAGCTTGAAGCATTAGTCACGATATACATATAAATAGTGACAAATATATGTCACACACTTGAACAATGTGACCAAATTGGCATATATGGTCACATGAAGTAATTTTTTGTGTCCAAATCATATAGTCAAGTTTTGTCACACAATATTTAAGTGTAGCCAAAATCCAGTACATATGGTCACGTAACTTAATATGTGTGTTTAAAGTTTACTTTGTGTTAGCTTGCCAAAAGCTAATTTGTATAATCACATTTACTTTTAGCACAATCATGTGACTATATGCCTTAACAATAGCCACAACATATCACAAATGTGTGACTAAATTATGTTTATGGCCACTTTTAAGGTGATTATATGTGACCAATATATTCATAACAGTCACATCGTGAAGTATTCAAGTGGCTATTATTTAGAACAAAATGTGAAATCGTTCATCATTAAATTTCATGCTTTGTGTGACTAAATATTACAAAAGGCCATCAATAGTCATACAAAATACACATTTCTTCAC
>BQNB010129458.1:0-15987 GCA_026074375.1 Tanacetum coccineum
TTTATTTGTTGAAAATAACAATGGCCAATTTCTTTATCATTTTTTGCCTCCCTTTTAAAGAAAAATAATGTGGATATCAGAAATGGATTAGTTGGACGACAGATGAGAATATATTCCTATCAAAATAATATTACGTATGATTAGCTTCATTCGAGAATGTTTTTGTGTTCAAATTTCTTGCCCGGTGTCTGTGGTCTAAATTTTGAATAAGCCCAAGTCCAATGGTAGTTTGGTGTGAAAGGCCCATTAAACTAGATGTACTGTAGTGCTATGAACTTTTAACAGTCATAGACAGTCGTGTCACATCATCGCAAGTCATCTACTTATAAAATGGCCATTCATATAATTATAAAGTTAACCAAGTTTATTAATATCCTCACTCTCCACTAACTAATTTTTTGCATTATATAATTGGTCAAAATACTAGACCTACTAGTACACGATGTTTGTAACACCTTTATTTTTACAAATATAGCAGCGGAAGCTAATCTGGGGTATTACTTCATGGAAACAACAATCATAATCATAGAAAACGACTCAAAAGAGACGTTGTTCAAAAGATACGTTATCATTCATTTAAAATCAGAGTTTTACAAAGGCAGGTCCCAAAATCTAGTTACATACAATGTGAATGATAACAAGTTTTAGCCATCTTCAAGTCCATGTCACTCCATGCCATAAGTTGCTCAAATCACCTAGGATAAACATGCATAAAAAGAAGGGTCAACACAAAGGTTGAGTGAAATTCATAGGTTTGATATGTAATAGTTGAATACAAGTTATCATAATGGAAATATTGGTATTGCAGGGATAATTATCATGGAGAACAGTATTATTACCCTAAACTCATGAATCACATAAAGAGATATTAAAGAGATATTGGGGGATATTACCCAAAGAGATATTAAAGAGATATTGGGGGATATTACCCAAAGAGATATTAAAGAGATATTGGGAGATATTACCCAAGTAGATATTAAGGAGATATTGGGAGATATTACCCAAATAGATATGTACTTAGGCAATAATATATCAGGATAGCATATAGTTTAGAAAACACTTGCATTCATGGTTTACAGCAGGTATCACGGGTTTATAAAGTATGTGAGGTTATGAACTCATTAAGTCTTTGAAAAGTAATCACATTGTTATGAGTATATAAAAGAGTTTGTAACAAGCATGTATCCCCCTCGCGGGTTTATAAAACATGTAAATAAGTAAAGGCGAGGTTATGAACTTCACCTGATAGGTAGATGCAATAAATATTCCAAAATGAAAGCGGACGACCTTATCACAATCTTAACGGGAAAGGTTGATATAGCAAAATGATAGTAAACAGCCACGTCACGCAACCTGAGTAAATATGTCAAGTCTTAGGAAGATTGTACTTTAGAACTTTGGTTCAGAGAGTTATGAGTTTGATTGAAGAGTTTGGAATTATTGTATCACCGTTCGGGCCATCATAATTCAGAAGTCATTCAGTAAACGTTTGAGGAGCTAGGGCACTTTAAATCGTAAACCCAACAACTCAGTCAGAACGTAATACCAAGATGAAACCCCTTAATATGAAGCTCCCTAGTATTGTGGTACAATAGAGATCCGGGACCTGATTTATAAAGGCACATTGATGATGAATGATATAATGGTTAGAACATAATCGGTTTTAAGCGTTTTATTCAATATCTGGAAATGTTAAGCACGTCAAGCGTTAATTAAAGTTATGTCTTGTAATGTTTTGAATACATTTTTATACTTTTTCAAAATGTTACATTTTAGACCCTTGAGAATGAAAAATGGCAAAATATACCCTTGGAGTTTGCACTTTTACGAGTTTGGTCCTTCAAGTTTAAAAGATATACAAAGTAAACCTTGTACTTTGGAAAGTGACATAATAGACCCCTATAGTTATAACTTTGATAAAATGACATTTTCAGCCCTTTTAGTTATAAGTTTCCGAAAGTTACGATATATACCCCTTGCATGGAATACTTTTGTAAAACAAGTCCGAATTGCCATGCAAGCTTATTTTAACATTCCAAAAGACATTTGCAGGTTATAGCTTATTAATATAAGCTAAAATATGAAGGTTTAACATAACGAAAGTTTAAAATAACGATTCGTTAAGCTAGGAAGCAAAACGGGTCAAATTAGGGTTTCAAAACGTAAACGTGCGGGTTTTAAGTTCAAATTCCTTCAATAATCAATAAAGTGGTTATTTTAACATTAATTAAGCATGTTAGGATAGATTATAACAACATTTAGCCATTATAACATTTAGTTTTATGAAAAACACGAAATTAGGGTTTCGGGTGTACGGTTTTGGATCAAAATGGAAAATGAGCATGAATTGAGTTATGAAACTTTAACAAGAGCTTATGTATGATCATATGAACATCATAAGGGTGTAGTAGCAGGTATGAAGTTGATAGAACCTGGGTTTGAGCTTATAGCTTGGAAACGGGTCGAAATCGGGACTTTTAGCTTCGTACGCCTAGAATAACGACTCCCGGGCTTCTTTTCTTGGTTTCTTTTGCTTCACTTCTGTTCTTGGGACTTCTTAAGATCTCTTAGAATACATATTGAGCAAAGGATTGCTGCTATGATGGGTTATAGAGGAGGAAGTGGGGGATGATTTGAAATGAAGAGTATGTGCCCCTATTTATAGTGTTGAAGACCCTTAGAGGCCAAGAAACTTTGATAACCAGGTTAGGACACATGGGGGTGATGTGGAGAGGCTAGGGGATGAGTAAGGAAGGCTATAATGCAAGGTGGAAGGTGGTTCTAGATATTTTAGGGGTGTTTGGTTTGATTTATACATGGCTGTTTTTGGACAACCAACATCAGTCTCGGTAAAATGGTTGCCATTTACAAACCGTAACTCCGATGAAGCTCAAACCAATGAGCATTATTATATATTTGAGTCCTCTACAATGTTTAGTTTTACATATTTAGGGGTTTATATACAAAAATTTAGAGATAATATCCATTTACTACAGGTGTGTAGAATCTGCGCACCTTTGCCATTTTGGCTATAACTAATTCATCCGACGTCGAATCAGGTTGATTCCACCGGAAAAATGATCACAAGATATAGGGCTACAGCCTAGTTTTTTCAATTAATACCCAGAACCTATTGATTTTCCCAGATCCTATGTTTTATAGACTGATCCAATTCTAAACTAGGGCCTAGTTTTAGGTTTTAGGGTTAGAACTAGATTTGGGTTTTGTTTTAGGATTTCTAGGATTTAATTCATGTATAATGATGATGTAATGATAGATTAATGTTTGTAAGGATTGTATTAAGGATTAATAACAAGAATTGATAGGTGGTTTGAGTTTAAAATGGCTAAATATCAAGAAACGGGTCATGGTTTAGTATTTTGCTCGGGTTAGGGTTTCTGACTTTTGAATTAAGGCTTTGAGTGTAAAAAGATGTATGAAAGCTTATGAATAGAATAATTAGGGTTTACACATTGTATATTCATATAGACTTGTACCTTAATTTGGAGGGAAAGTAATTCAAATGAATGTTATATTATTTGGTACATATGCTTTAAGTAGCTTGGCATTCACTTTAATATTACATTTTCATGACATTAGGGGTTTTTTTTTTTTTTTTTTTTTTTTTAGTTTTCCCCACCGAGGCTACGATCAGGTTTAAAGCCCGTTTTGATATAACGTTGAAAATGGTACATTATATGAGTAATGTACTTTGTATAAATGATATTAAGATATTAACTTGACATATTATGATGTTTGCTTGACATATATGTAGATAGGATTGTCATAGATAGGTTGTGTGAGCTCGTTTACTTTAATTATGCAAGTTACGTTGCATATTGAGATATTGGTAATGTAAGTAATGTAATAAAGCGAAAAAAATTTCTGTACAAATGTTATCATAATAAAATAGGTTGATTTTGCATTGATGAAAATTTCGGGTTGTTATAGCCTGACTTTGACGAATACGCCGTATCCACATCAACGATACACCGTATATAATACTTTGGTCAACGAAGAAGAATCAAATGTTTTACCTTAATACGCCATATCCATCAAGAAGATACGACGTATCCGTGCCTACACTTCACAAATAACCACAAAGGATTGGAGACCCAATACGCCGTATCCAGGAGACATCAATACGCCGTATTCACAATATAGTAATAAAATATTCTGGAAGATATCAAACGTGGTCCTTACTCTAAGAAATCCCCAATACGCCGTATCCCACATCGCTCGATATGGCGTATCGACGAGTTTCCAGACTCTATAAATAGATAATCCTAAACTCAGTTTTAGGTATGCAAGTGAAAGAATCCCTGAACCACCAAGTCGACCAAGAGACGAATAAAGGAGCCTAGAAGGTCAGAAAAGAGCCTCAAGATCATAGGAAAACTCTGTAAACTCGCGCAACCGGAATACGCCGTTCGATTAAGGTTTCTATATTTTAAACGTTCAGTAACTCCAACCGTGTGTATTTTACAATGGCTATCTGTTGATACCTTTAGTGTAATCAGCCAATGTTTATGAAGATCTAAATGTTTGCTTTGTATATCCTGGATTGCTTAATTTATCATGATTGTTGTTTATGTGTTATCAATTTTATTCGTTTACGTGCCTTAGTATGCGACTTATCATTAACTGGTCTAGTCCTACATATTTAATGTTCTGCAACTTCGGTGTTGTTTGGGCGTAGGCTAAGAGTCTGGGATAGCTCTCCATATTGCAATTTATATATATCTAGAATCATAAGATCACAAATATTGACTTATCTTTGCCCTTTGATTGTGAGCTTAGTTGAGCCATAAGGTGACCTTGGTACCAACGAGTATGTTTTAATCAATTGGTAAGGACTCGGACACTGGACTACTAGTATATAAAGAGCCGTTAAGCAGTAAGTAGGTAAAGTCTCCATTAGCTAGGGTTTAGTAAGAGCATGATTCATCTCCAAACACACACGTAATATGTATAAGGATAAGATCAATTATAATTTAGTACAAGTATTCCGTCAGGTTCTAAAAAATTACTTAAACCAAGTAAAATTCAAAAAAACCTTCCGGGTTGTTTCCCAACGTAGCGTGAATTAAGAATCTCATTTAAGTTCGTGATCGCATGATTTGAATAATCAAAATTTTGATTTGGATTTTAATTCTACTAACGCAAAAACAAATAAAGATATCTAACATTAACAATTACAGACAATTAAAGATTTAAGCATAAAACGTTAACGAGAATTAAAAACGCGACTAATTAACCAAATAACACAAATTTAAAACCTAAAAATTCAAAATGCCAAATTTTAAACTTAAATGCACTTAAATAATTTTCAAAACAGAAACTATATTTTTTTGTAACTTTTTTATATTTTTAAACAATTTAAAACATCTTTAATCTAGAAAATTAAAAAAAATTACTAAACTATTTTATAAAAATCTGGAAAAATAAAAAAAAATACTTAGGACTAAACTTAAAGTTATAAAATAGAAAACTGAAATAAGCTAAAAACAATAAGCTGTTAAAAAGCTTATAAGCTAAAACTGCTTAAAATAAAAAAAGATAAAAGGGAAATGATATGAAAGGTTAACGAAAAAGACCTACGGGCAACCTGGTAAAGGCATTGGTGTAGTGAAAGGAAAGTCGCAGGTTCGAGTTCTGGACCTTACCTTTTTATTTTATTTTTTTATTTTTGAAATTTTCTTTTAAAAAGCTAAACTATAAGTAAATATAAGTAACTCTTAAAAAGCAACTTTTGTTAAAACTTGAAATTAAGCAAGAAAACAAAGAATCAAATAAGCAGTTAAAGCAATAAGCAAGAAAATAGGCTAAAAGGCAGTTTTAGAAGCAAAATTAAAAGGGCTTAAGCTACAAGCTAAAACCCAAAAGCTCAAAACAGATTAAGTCTGAACTACAAGAATCTAGAATATGCAAGAAATAGCATTTTAGGACACTAAGTAAGCTGGATAAAAGATAATGAGTTAAGCGTAAAACTTTCGGTATTAAGCCGGGTACTAATACACGATATATTGTAAGAACTATAAATACCTCTTCCAACTTTGGAAGAGGTAAGCATCTATTCATTTTACACACACTCTTTAGTGTGTTTTCCTTAGTTTCTCTCTTAACTATTCTCTCTCTAACTTTCTCTCTCTATATCTCTTTACATCTATTCATGTTTGTGTGAAATTTGGGATCCTACAACCTATATTGGTTGCGCCATAATAGGTTTGATACCTATATATAGAGGCCTCATTCAAGCTATTCCGACATCACTTCCTCCACAACCAATTGGAGAGGCGACAAAGGCTTCCAACCTTTGAAGAATTTCACCTAGAGTCCAAGGGAGATCACACTTTACTTACTTTTTGTATTTAATCATTCAAATACGAATACTGTAAGAATTATGAGTTTTCAATCTATGATTTCTTCAATCTCTTACTATGTTTCCGTTACCATAAGTGGCTAAGCACTTAAAGTATTGGCCTAGTTATGTAATTACTTTTGTTATGATGTTTGTTTCTTGTTAGATTATGGTTTCATTAGATATTCCTTATGATAACAGCAAATAATGTCTATTTTATAGCATCATTTATCCAATGTATTTAACCCATTTTGTATAATTATTGCAAAGAATTGCTACCTAATCGTTTCGATTTGAGAATTGCAGTAATTATGGAGTACTTGGTGAATATTAGCAAAAGGCGCGCATTTTGGAGCTTAAAAGAAGATATTTTGAGGATTACTATTCTGAAGACCAATACGCCGTATCCATACGGCGTATCCGTGCCTGCACTCACCAAAGACCATGAAGGAAACAAGCTCAATATGCCGTATGCAATGAAGACCAATACGCCATATTGGAAATATAGTAATATAATATTCTAGAAGATATCAAGCATGGTCCGTACTCCAAGAAACCCTAATACGCCGTATCCAACACATTGGATACGCCGTATCGAACTGACTACCAGACTCTATATATAGACGGCCCTAAACTCAGTTTTAGGCATGCAAGTTTATATTTGAGAATTGAAGTAATTATGGAGTACTTGGTGAATATTAGCAAAAGGCGCGCATTCTGGAGCTTAAATGAAGATATTTTGAAGATTAATGATTCTGACAACCAATACGTTATATCCATCAAAGAAGATACGGCGTATCCGTGCCTGCACTAGCCAAAAGACCATAAAGGAAACAAGCTCAATACGTCGTATCCAAAGAAGACCAATACGCCGTATTGAAGATATAGTATGTGAATATTCTGGAAGATATCAACGTCGGTCTCCTGACTCCAAGAAACTTAATCCGCCGTATCCAACTCCCTTGGATATGACGTAATCAAACTGACTTCCAGACAAATATAATAGCAAATCAAAATATGTGTTTTAAAGTGTGCTAATCATAATCCTCATTCTCGCATTCCTAAACACTAAAGTGATTTTCAGAGAGAGAAAAAGAGCAGAAGAGGTCTTTCAAGCATTCCCAATCCATAGAAGACAAGTGTATTTTCTTATACTTTGTATTGTTTTAGTTTTTGGTATCATTCGTTAACTCGATTAGTTTACCTTGGCTAAAACAATTACTCTTGTATTAATTATGATGTTTGAAGGCTAATACCTTCGGGTATTAGCCATTATTATGAAGATCTGAATGTTTGGTTTTTTTATATCTCGATTGTTTAATTTATCGTTGTATGCTTGTTTATGTTTATCAATTTATACTTGTTTACGTGCTTTTGTATGCGACCTATCATTCAACTGGATCTAGTGATACGGACCAAGTAATCTAGATGCCGAGATAGCTCTCCATATAGTGATTTATACATCTAGAATCATAGGATCACAAGTATTGTCCTTCTAAAATCATGCTAAGGATACGCTTCTGGCTTAACTAGTTAACGAAAACTGCCTTTGGTTTATTGAACATGTTGACTAGTAGGTGAATCTAGATAATTCAACAAATAATGTTCTGATTCCATTGGATAGTTGGACAAGTGGACTACTAGTGTATAAATTACCATTAAGCAGTAAGTGGGTAAAGTCTCTATGAGCTAGGGTTTAACAAGATCACCATTGCTTTAATCCCTAAGATAGATTATAATCAGCAAATAAGGATGCTTTATGCGGATGCTTTAATTGTGACAAAATTAATGTGTCTAGGTCTTAGGATGAAGTCCCGCCTAAGTCTAAGAATGATATGCCTCTTCGAGATAAGTAATCATTGCACTGAATAAACAAACCAACCTTCTAATCGAATTAATGATGGCTAATACAGTTTTCTATCATAAGGCTCGACCGCTCTTTTATCTTCTGTTAATTTTCTTGCGTGGGTTAAAGTGTCTTGAATTGATTGTAGTCACCAAACAAACCCGTGCCAGTCTCTCAGGCTGAAAACCCCCCTTTTACATGTTAGAATTAGGATTAGAACTAACATAGGATTAGCATAGGCTTGACCTAGAATTAACTTAGATTAGAACTAACATAGATTAGATAACCAAAATATAAATAAATTGAGAGATTTAACCTCGCTTTAAGTGTTCGACACCCTACTTACCACGAATCTACCACCGACCGGGTACACTGCCCGTTAAAGTGTTGTTTTTGGTTAAGTCGGCAAAATATAAATTTAAAACATGAACTATCATAAATAAACACCACACAACGACACATCAAGTTTTTGGCGCCGTTTCCGGGGAGTGAAATTTAATCTTGATTTTTATTTTTTTATTTTGGTTTTTAACATTAGATCTAACCCTTAGGATTGGTGTAGTTTTTTTTTTAACCAATACAGTGTATTCGACTCTATCATTAATACGGTGTATTCAGTTAACTGAATACGGCGTATTAATCTATTTGAAAGTTTTCTTTCCTAGTGAATTTATTACAGGTTCAAATGGACGACCCCAACATTACTATGGAGGAGTATATCAGGCTTGAGAAAGAAAAAGCTCGTAGGTGTGGTAAGGTGTATAATTGGGAAACTGCTACGTATGGTAAGATCTGGGATAATGAAGACGTTCACGACCTCAGATCCGTTGAAACTAAATTCCCAGCTATAATCTTTAACGACACGTTAACATCTGAAGCACCACTCTCGTATGAGCCTACGATAAGTTCTCTTAACAACGATGAAATTGACTTTAGAATATCGTTTGACGAATCCGACGATGAAGATTACACAGTAATTTTTGACAAAAACTTGTTTTCTTATAAAATAATTTCTGTCAATGATTTAAAAACGGATTCAAAAAATGATAATGAAAAAGTCAATATGCCTTTGTTTCCATCACCCGAGCCTTCGGTCAGTTATTTTGATGATTTAGACTTCTTTAAAGATTTTGAGAACGAATTTCCAGCCATTGTTTACAATGATGCTCAAACATGTAAATCATATTTATTAACTGAATCGATTTTAAACCCTCAACATATCGACAAATTTAATTTGAAAAATGAAACATCATTGTCCGAATGTGATGAAGAGGAACAAACCGTTTTAAACTTTAATGATCTATTTCCTTTTAACGTAATTTATCCCAATGATTCAAAATCAGATAAGGACAATGATGATGATAAAGTCGATATTGAACACTCTTCGGGGGATTTATCTGTCAAACCGTTACCTGATGTAATAAATACCGATGTTGGTGCCTATGCACAAAGGTCAAATAAGCTTTTGAAAACAAGTCATGATGCATCTAATAAATTTTTCAAAACTGGAATTTTTATCTAGGAATTAAATCTTAATATCGTGGCTTGTAATTATCTTAACAAAGGGATGTCATTCGTTTTATAAGGATGGGATTTAATTGGGGCAAGTCTAACTTAAAGACTTTTCCAGTAAACAAAAGTGCTTGCCGGGAGATTACCCGGAATGTTATTTAATTTTATTAAGTTTGTCTTCCCAGACATCAATACGGCATATCCGCTCTACACCATACGACATATTGATTATCTGGACATTATCAGTTTTTACTTTTTATGCACTTTTAAAAACATTATTGTCAGTTCTGTCAATGCGGCGTATTCATGTACATGATACAGCGTATTCAACAGACTGACTCGTATTTAATTACTTTTTACAGGTTTTTCAATACGGCATATTCCATTTAATGGATACGGCGTATTGATCTCCTGTACAGTTTGTTTAGTTTAGTTTAAATTAACTGTAGGTACCAAGATAGGAATATATGTTTTTTTCCTATATTTTGTATAGGACCTCGTGAAAGAAAATTGACGAATATTGGTGGAGAATTTACAAATCTAGAGATCATGAAGTGTTGGAGTCTTGATACTTCAAGGCGGCTGTTCAACACGAATTCTTGCTCAATAAACTCAACATGGAGAATCTACCGAGAAAATATCAAGGGAGTTTCTCATTCTACTTCTTTTTAATTCCTATATTTAATGTTTTATCTATACAACGAGGACGTTATATAATTCAAGTGGGGGGGGTGGAATTAGAATGTACACTTGTCCTATTTTTCACACTAAAATGCTTAAATTATGCTCAAATTTAAAAAAATTTCAAGCATACTTCTGTGAAATTACTTGATACATAACCCACACACAATAACCCTTGTTAGATATTGTGAGGATTTAACCTTTCCGTTTCTAAATGTTTACCCAAATTCCACAAAAATATGAGTGTCCCGGTGATGTTGTAGACTTTAGAACTTGGCTTAGTATATCTATTTGAGATGACAATAATAAGTACTATGGATTTAGATGGAGTAACTTGTTTAAATTGGTAAATTTTAGGATTACACCCAAATCGCCTTTACATGTTGCTTATTAACTAACTAAACTGGTTAGTTAACCCCCGTTTAAACCCTTTGTTTACTCTTATTTTAAGAGTAAGATACCCCTAGAACAACTCGTAGAGCCAATCCTTTAGGAACCACACCAATTATTTGTTTCGTTACACCTTAGCCTACCCTGTTAGATTAAGTTTATTTTATAGTTGCTAGTTGCTTAAAGTGTAAAGTTTGTATTTCCCGAGTCTTGTGTCATTTTCTATCTTTGGTACAGTTGGAAGAAATTTGCACATTGAAAATAGGAATGTATATTTTAGTCAAAACTCATGTATTTTTACTACCATCACAATTAATGGTACGTTCGAAGAACGAAGAATTACCGAAGGAATTATCCGGAATTATTATGATCGTGAAGATGGTGAAACTACTCCGAGTTTCGTAGTATAGTGATAGCAAAAAAAGAGAGAGAAGGAAAATTTTGAAGATAATCATTTTGCAACTACCAAAGGAATTACATGAAGGATCGATTATTCGTTGATACAAATCGACGATGTAGAGTATTGTAAAAAGTAGAAGATATCGCCACTTGCCTTGTAAATACAATTGTGATCATAGTAAAATAGGTTGATGAAAATTTTGAGTTTTTATAGTCTCCACCCTTTACAAAAATCTTGTCCGAGATTTAATTGAAAGTTATAGTGAATAGATGTAGGTACTGGGCATGAATTTGATTTTTATGTTAGGTTAATCAAGGTTACAAGTCCACGTGTGTGATGCATTTATAATTATGTTGTATACCATAATTATAATTATAATTACTTCCTTTTACACGTCTACTTATTTTCAAGACTACACCTCTTGATGACAGTCAATAGAATTTCTTCAGATCCTGATAGAACCTGGGTGATGAAATACTTTGATTTGTGGAACCTATGGGTTATGGCCTTACCTCGCTTATGCTATCGCTACTCGGACGTATAGAATCGCATTTATTAACCTTTAAAAGTACATCGAATAAGAATGCTATCACAAGTCTTTGTCAAAATTTTCATACCTAGTGGTATTGAAATCATTTGACATTGTATAGATTCTTGTGTGTTTCCTTGTTATTATGTTGCAGAATATAACAGAAAATTTTAGAATACGGAGATCATGGAATGAGTAATGTCAAGGAATGATTATGAATTTGTAAGAGAGTTGCTAATCACGTGAGATACAGATTTGGAAATGAATAGATATTAAAGGTAATAATGAAAATGATTAAGGGAATCGTTCTTACAAATGTTTTCAGCGATGCTTGAACCCACAACCCACCTATCTCACAATATATATCTTACAAATGCTTCCAGCGAGGCTTGAACCCACAACCTCTAGGTTGGTGGGGAACACACAAGACCAAATGTCTTTTAAGGTCCGTTTGGTTTGTAAGTGGGATTAGATTAGGATTTTGATTTGGTTTAAAATTTGAATTTTTTGTAGGTTTAGGAGAGAGAAATAATATATTTTTTTATATGTATTTAAAACTAAAATTTGAATGAAAAATAATTTAAATATTATAGTATTTATGTATGTGAGAGAAGAAAATGTGGTCTCCACGGGTTTAGAGTAAGAGCTATGTTACATCCACGAAAGAACTACAGAGAAACATTCACAAAATGAGGTGTCATGTTTTGATTGGTAGCTTTTTAAATAATTTCTCTCTTAACTCTTTGATTAACTCAACCAAAACATGCCACCTCAATTTTGTGGATATTTTTCTGTGATTCTTTTGTGGATGTAACATAAGACTATGTTTATCCATAGCTCTTGACCAACCGGTTGGGGGTCATATACAATATTAAATTATGAAAAGTACAAAAGCAACCAAACTATATCAACGACCGGTTCACTTCATGACTTTCAAATTATGCATCCAACCTACACATGTCACAATATCATTGGCATTCTATGTAATAAATTAAATATAAAATAAATAATATTAGGGCTAATTCTTAAAAGAGTCCAAACCCATATTGAAAATGCCTCTTTCACCTTTTCAATGTTCTTTTCTCAAACTAACCCAGCGCAATTTGACAACTGAGCAACTTTATAAGAAATTAACATGTGTCCAGGTGTGTAAGGTATTTATACATGTTTTTTTTGTGAAAATGTGAAGATATATTACCCAAAACAATATAACTATTACAGGGGATACAAGAGGATCTAAAACATGCTAAAGATCCTTAATACAGACTTTATAACAGTCGAAAAACACTTAACAAGTGTTCCAAAATACTATCCCTCAATTCTTTACATTTCTAAGTAACAATCACTACATTTCCTCTAACAACATCATACACTTCCAATTATTCCAGTATGGAGTAACCAAAAGCTATAGTGTCGAGAGGCCTCATGATTGTTTAAGAACTAAATATTCAGACTACATTTCCTTTATGAAGGCATGTACATACACTTTTGCAGCTTCATCCTCACATAATAAATATGTACATGGCATCCATAAGAGGCATCATCTAGAATATAGTCCTTCTTACCACACACAAAAGACTACATTTCCTTCATGAAGGCAATCTTTAACCATTCTATAGCAACCACCTTACAGAATGATATTGGATTGGCATCTATGAGAGGCATCATCCTATAAATCTGTGGCCCAACCATCTCTATATCTCCCATAATCCAGCTATAACCCATATCCAAACACCCTATTTCAGAGCCAAATATCATACTAATACAGCTTTTTTCATGAACTTGATACCCCATATTTCTTCAACTTTGTTAATGGCTTTAGAATCCTTCACAGTTAGACTCATTAGTCTCATCTTTACAATTTCTTCAATTAGACCTTGAACACATTCTCCTGATCTTGTCTCATTTTTGAAATGCTTAGCATTCCTTTCCTGCCATATGTAGTAAACCAGAGCACCCACACATAGTCTTTTTACCACACTTCAAATGGAATTATTCCATCTGACTTGATTTAGCACTTCAACAATATCATCCCATTTACTTGGTAGACTATCAACATTCATTTTATTCTGAACATTCACCCATATTTCTTTAGAGAAGTCACATGCAAAAAAAGATGATTGTGAGAGTCAGGTATAGTATTGCACAATGGACATAACATGACTTTATTTGGTTGACACTATAAAAGCCTATCCTGAGTAAATCTTCTTTGCATAGCTACCCACAGGATAAATGCATGTTTAGGGATGCATTGTGAAAACCAAACCATCTTATGCCATATAATGACAGCTTGTTCATCACACAAATCCTCCCAAACACCCTTAACAGAGAATTTTATGCCTTTGCCTATTGAGTTTTCCCAAACAATTCACTTATGTTTTTAACATAGAATAGTTAATATAAGTTACGTAACAGGATAACTACAATACTGATAGAATTAGGAATTAACCGCTCTCGACTCCTTAGTAGAACGACACCCTACATACCAGAAACTCAACTCCATCGATCGGTACACTGCTCCATTAAGATGTTGTTTTAAGTAATAGTCTGACATAAAATAAATATGTAAAACATGATACATAAAAATAAACACCTTACACAATGACACAACACCATGACAATCATGTTAACCTTGGGTTTTGGTATACGGGTAGGTTATGGACCTAGCTATCCCCCTTATTAGATTAGCAAATGCAATGATGGAATTCCAAATGGGTACTATTGAGGATCACTACAACTTCCCTTACCTGGAGTAGACTAAGCCGTCATCCATCGCACTTCTCACTTAATAATACTTAAAAAGCTCAGGAACCTTTTAAAGCGGGGTTTAATAAACTTTACATAGTTTTATTTAGATATGTTTTGGGAATAGTTAGGATTAATCACTGCAACTTGGATAACCTACCTCCCAGACGATTTGGGACTAATTTGGAATCGCAGGAAGTATATGATAGACTAAATATGCACATTCAAGTCTATCGACCTTAGAAACCATTAATGAAACCATAGTTTAACATTGCACAGAAATGCATTTTCATAATAATAGTAATGAAGTAACTAGGTTAGCATGTTTTCTCTCTTGATATCTCCAAACTCTTTTAATTTTTAGTTATTTATTTCAAATCAACTCAAAAACCATTTTCAAAACGTGACACTTTAAATTAAAACTAATTAAAACTTAGCTCTTGGGATGACCTCGGATTTACCAATCTGTACTACTCATGATCGGGTTCTCTGCCCGTTAATGCGTTGTCAGGTAGATCGAGTTTTATAATTTTAAAACTTGGTAAAAATATATTTAAAAAAATACGTATAACCTTATATTTATATTAGCATTAGATCTATATGTGTGTTGATTGTTACTTATTTTGTTTGAATGATGATTGTGTTATGGATAGATGTAACACCCACATTTTGACATATATAGCAGCGGAAGCTAATCTGGGGTATTACTTCATAGTACAACAGTCATAATCATAGAAAACGACTCAAAAGAGACGTTTTTGGAAAAATTTAGTTATCATTCATTATAATCAGAGTTTTTACAAAATGCAGGTCCCAAAATCTAAAACATAAAGTATGAATGATAATAGTTTTAGCCATCTTCATGTCCATGCCACTCCGTGCCGCAAGTTGCTTAATTACCTGAGATAAACATGCTAAAAAGTCAACACAATGGTTGAGTGAAATTCATAGGTTTGTGATAAATAGTTTGAATACAAGTCATAGTGTAATAATTGTACAAGCACAATTATTATGGAAAATGGTGATATTTGATCATGGGTTACGTTGTTATACACCCGATACTTGTAATAATTGCAACGAATACAATTATCATAGTAACAGTGTATTATTGCATTATTGTCTCGTTATTGTCTGGTCTTGTCTATCTGGTCATTGTCTAAGCTCATGGCACACAACCTGACTAGTGTATATATATATACCCAAATTGATGTGATATATATATAGAGATAATGGCCCTCGGTGTAGGTACTTTCCATATACCTATGAAATTCAAATATAGTGTGTTTGGTTACCTATCCGGCTAACACAAACAGGATTCGTCAATCCTGATAGATCTATCCACAATATTCGCGTTCACCCGTAAGTGATTAATGGTCTATGATAATGAGGGACTTTTGGCATAAAGTAACTTAGACAGTAATTGTAATGGTATATCGGTTTAGCATATAGTCTGGAAAAACACTTGTATTCGTAATTTATAGCATGTATCCCTCTCACGGGTTTATGAAAACATTAAAGAGATT
>BQNB010129459.1:3733-19112 GCA_026074375.1 Tanacetum coccineum
GCTTGAGAGGGGTTTCAATAACTTAGATTCATATGATACTCTGTATTCAATAACTTATATTCATATGCACATCTGCACATCATCTGAATAGTAACTTTATTGTTTGACACTGAGCACCCCTCTTATATCTTGCAAACGTAAACGCCTAACAGCGGAGAGGGGGTTGCAAACGCCTCGCAGCGGAGCGCGGGCAAACCCCCTCGTTAATGACATTCGTAGTTTTCACGGGTTAGCGTCCCTATGTGTTTACAAAGTTAAATTACAAATTATTTTTATATAAGTAAAAAATGTTTTAATAAAATGTAAATTTGAATTTGAAATTTAAAAACAGCCTTTTAGAAGAAAGATTATGGAAAGTTTTGCAAGTAAACACAAAAGACAAATGGGTCAGCTGCCTGAGTACGGACGGTTCCCTTATCAATCGGGGAACCGTCGCACCGTCTTAGCACATACATGGTTCCTCTTGCCTATAAATAGTGACTCATATGCATACTTCATAAGAGAATTTTTTACACACGCTTAAACCAGATTATCTGCTATGTTTAACACATTTTCATACCATTAAAACCACTCTTAAAACCTAGAGAGATTTGAACCTAAGATTTTTTGTGTGGATACTGGGACGCCTAACGATTATGCAACCTTGATGACCTGCAAGAAAAGTTGATAAAGGCTATGACAATACGTTTATTGACTTGGCATACTTAGAAGCTTGTTATAGAGAATAATTATTGATGCAGAATTAGCTTGACATTCATGAAAAGTAAGAATATATTATTAGACACAGGTAAACTTGAAATGTTGTTACTCGTCCATACAACACATACTACAACAGTTATTCAAAATGGAACGTTGTCCATTTTTATTAAAACTATAAAGGAAAACAGAAGAGAACCACGCCAACCAAAGTGGCGCAATCCAACATGTTTTTCGACGAGAAATCAATAGAGTTCTGGATGAGCAGCAGCATAAGCCTCCATAGCTTTAAAGGTCGTTTCGTGGTCACTTTTTTCAGAGTTAAGAACCTCCTCAGATGGCTTATCGTTACCTTTGCAGTTATATGTAATTGTTTGTTTGTATACACTTCCTCCATCAGCAGAAGGTACAATCTTAATTAGATGTGTGATGGAGTCTGTACCGCGCAAGTAGTCACCTTCGAAAAATGTGTTGCCATAGGTAAAGTTGCTCGGATCATAAACATCTACCTTATTTTTCCCGCTTGAAAATGAAACGCCTGCGTTGAGTAATGAGTTTATAGTTAGGAACAGAACATAACGAATAATAAATGAGATAAGCTAGCTATTGTATATCGAAACTAGCTACATGTTCACATGTATGGCCTATTTACGAGTCATATTGTTTAGAAGTTAAATAAAATCGCAACGCACTGCATGGTTGATGGTTCAAGTTCTTACCGTCACCAAATGTGATGTCCCTTATAGTTCCAACATCTCCGTTGCCTTCAATTGTCTTGATAGACTTGAAAACCGCAGGGTTAACCTTAGGTGCTATAGTGTCAAAGTCGCAAAAAGCTTTGAAAACCTTCTCAGCGGGATGCACGCAAGGAATTTCAACTTGGATTGTAGCAGTTGACATGATTCACACTTACTTGAATGATCTCAAATAATATGTATGAAAGAGTTTGAGATGTTTTGTTCGTGATGAAATGTGAGTAGAAATTGTGGTCTTTATATAGAGCAATGTTTTGAAACCCGCTTCGACCCGGCCGGTTCAACCGGTTGGACCGGTTTTGGTCGGAAAAACGGGTTAAATTAAACCGGTCCGGGTTTTTTTTTTCATGTTTTTTTACAAATAAAGCTAGTTAATTACATATACTTACGACGTAATATTATTTTTACATGTTATATTTGTTAGTTTATGAGTTTTAGGCTCAATATATGAAATATTCATGATTTATGTATATATTTTTTTGTATTATCAAAAAAAGAATTTTTTTTTTGATGAAAGACCGGGTTGACCCGGTGGTCGAACCGGTTGAACGGGTAACCCGGTGACTCGACCGGATCGATTAGAGACCCGGTTTTCAAAACATTGATATAGACAATGGAAACGGTGTAGAGAGACATCAATATGGACTAATTGGTGTTTGGACAAACGTATTTGAAACGGTAGTTGTTTCTTATTAAATTCAATGTTTCATACATGGTTAGCAATATATCTCATTCCTATTTTTATTCAAGGACTATATATTTAAATTTTTAACGATAACAAAAGTGTGTTTACTTCTTTTATACTTGAATTACGTACGTGATATACAATTTGTAGCATAAGATGATCGACTAAATTTATTTATCTGGAAAACGACACTTTTAAAACGTATCATCTATCGGGTGAGGTCTGAACAACAACAAAAAAAAAGCTCTTTCTTTTAACAGAAAAAAAGCTCATTTCATTTACATAAATTTGGAAACAAAAATAACCATAACTCCGTGAAAATGTACATTATGTAATTGATAGCTCTTATACTTCTACTCTTGTACTGTTATGATTTATGATTCATGAGAATTTATCGACTTTTAATTTTCCTATTTAGATAAACTATTTTATGTTTGTAATCTTCTCCGAAGCCAAAGAAATATTGACACTGGTCAGCAGTCTTTGTGGAAAGAATGTTACACTTTCTTTGTACCTATACAAAATTTTGCACTAACAGTCAAACCTCTTGCAATTTACGTACTGCTGATCTAGAAGCACCATAACTTACATCTTCACCCCTGCACCAAATGCCGACTTTCATTCTTTAAGATCCACTATGTATACTGCAATTTTTTTTAATAAAGATCTAATGATACATGTTCAATTTTTACTCGACGAGGAACATGAGTCACTTTTTCACTGTAAAATGATTTATTTATATGCGTGAGTAAAAAGATTAACAAACCATTTTTTATTACGTGTATTTGACAAAAGTAACATTAGCTGCATGTATCAGATTCATGATATGACGAGATTACACACTAAATTAAACTGTTAGACCAAAAATATCAAGCAAGGTATCATATTCATGGCATGACGAGATTACGTTATCTCATGTGTAAAATAGAGGGAGGAGTTTGTATGTGCACACACTTGAATTGAACGACCAAACACTCAAATTGATTGATTTATTTAGTTTCTAGGTAGATTCTAGGTAATATATTATTAACATATGAGGGCGATGAATGTTAAATTCGAAAAGAAAGTTTTAAAATCCGTTACCTTTCTTAGGCGCGCCTAGGCTCAAGGTTCTAAATCCCAAGGCTCTGCGCTTTTTGTGAGCCTTGTGCATGTGCGGAGCCTCAATCTGAAAAAATCCCTAGACCTTGAGCCTTAGAGCCTTAGAGCCTAGGCGCGCCCTAAGGCGCGCTTTTTAAAACTATGATCTCCAGATGTTTTGTATGTAGGTATACGGACGTGTATATGCGTGAACGTGTAACTATATCAAAAATGTAAAAGAAAACGATTATGTATGTGAGAAAGTCGTGGGTAATTTCCTACATATTACCTACCAATATGATAATCCGTGGGAAATATGTGTGTAAATACCTACAGATTTCCCACAAAAAATATCGTCTTTATGTTAATTGTATCACCTACAACATTGCCTAACAATAACTTAGTTTTTAGTAACTACATATGAGTTTGTAGATTCGTATTATAGTGTTTGTTTATTAGCATAACTATGTTTATGAGTATCATAAGTATATGTGTAGGTTTATGTATAACTTTTTTGTGGAACAAATCATTGTATATGTGTGGATATCTACACGTGTATGTTCTGCATGTCCGTTTATTATATTATTGTATCTATAGACGTTTTGTATATAGGTATACAGACGTGCACATGCGTGAACGTGTACTATAACAAAAAAATAAAAAAAATAATTATTTTTGTGGGAAAGTCGTGGGTAATTTCTCACAGATTACCTACCACTATGATAAATCAGTGGGAAATATGTGTGTAATACCCACAGATTTCTCACAAAAAATATCGTCTTTATGTTTTTGTATACTTACACATTCTCACATTACTTAGTATATCTTCATATGTGTTTGTAATTTCATATTATAGTGTTTGTTCATTAACGTAACTTTTTATGTGAGTATCACAAGTTTATGTGTAGGTTTATGTATAACCTTTTTGTGGAACAAACCATTGTATATGTGTGAATATCTACACGTGTATGTTCCACATGTCCGTATATTACATTCATTGTAATAGATGTTTTGTATATAGGTATACGGACGTGTACATGCGTGAACGTGTACTATAACAAAAAAAAACGAGTTGGGGGTAATTTCTCACAGATTACCTACTAATATGATAAATTAGTGAGAAATATGTGTGTAAATACCCACAGATTTCCCAAAAAAATATCGTCTTTATGTTTTCGTATACTTACACATTCTCATATTACTTCGTATGTCTTCATATGTGTTTGTAGTTTCATATTATACGTGTTTGTTTTTTAACGTAACTATTAATGTGAGTATTACAAGTGTATGTGTAGGTTTATGTATAACATTTTTATAGAACAAACCATTGTATATGTGTGGATATCCACACATGTATGTTTCACATGTTCGTTTATGACATTCATTGTATCTATAAATGTTTTATATGTAGGTATATGGATGTGTACATGCGTGAATGTGTAACTATATGAAAAAAGTAAAAGAAAACGATCATGTATGTGGGAAACGTGGTAATTTTCCACAGATTAACTACCAATATGATAAATCCGTAAGAAATATGTGTGTAAATACTCACGGATTTCTCACAAAAATATTGTCTTTATGTTATCGTATACTTACACAATCCCAGAAATTACCCACCGATTATGAAGCTACACTAATAGGCAAACACGTACATTATGAACGTGGGAATGTGTAAGTATATAGAAAAAAAAAACGATATTTTTTGTGGGAAATCCATGAGTAACTTCCCACAGATTCCCTCAAAACTTTCAAATCGATGTGTAATTTGTGGGAAAGTACCAACGGATTTTTTTGTGGAAACCACGTATTCGTATTATATATATGAGATAATGGGATTTTTTTTGTAAGACTAAATATTTTCTTGATATATTGTCTTTGAGCATCTAGTTCGTTTTAAAAGTCGATACATTGTACCCTAGAAAGAATGTCGTTGTTGCTATTTTTAAAATTTTATTAATGTTAAATTTGTGTTACGTAACTAGTATTGTGTTATGTATAACCACATAAAATATAAAGCATTATTTTTTGCCAAACATTTCTAAAAATATATAAAACAATTATTATTATTACTATTATTATCATACTCGTAGTATCTTTTGGAATGTAAGAAGACTATAATATAATCTTTTTAAATTTAAATATAAAACTTTATACTCATATACATCAACTCTGATCATTTCTTATTGTTATACGTATGTGATTTTGTTTATTATCTGGCCATCCTAGTATCTAGCGTAAACTAAAGACTTATAACCAAAATACTTTCACCCACTCAACCCTAACCCTATTCCTCTTCTAACATATGCAGCCACCATCACTTTTATCCCATTGCTCTCTTCAAACCAAAACAAAAACAACACCTTTATATTTCGATGTATTTCACACCACGAAACACTAAAGCTGAAAGCAAACTGACCCTGATAACAAGACCGCATAAAAAAACACCGTTCTTTCTCACTTAAAAGAACACATTCGAAACTCCCAACGTGGGGGAGGACGTCCCAAGTAGCTTGTGTCATTGCTAACAACACTCGCCGGAATCACCACAGGTAGATTTTATTAAGTTTTAATAATTTTTATTTTAGTTTATTCAAGTGTTTTCTCTACTTTCTTTATGTGTACTTATTCTTTTACTTTTTTATTGTAGATCTTGAAAAAATTGTTGATTTAGGCCACTCGATAACAGCTTTGGTGAAGCGGGATGTACTACAATCGCTTGAAAGCAACTGCAGAAAAGAGTAATCGGTTGTGGAAAAAAAATGAAGATGAGATGTATAATGTAATAAAAGAATTATACGTTGTTTTGCATAGATCTAGTTTTTTATTCTTAGATAATGCAATAACACAATTATAGTTGTTTTGCATAGATGTAGTTTTTTATTCTTAGACGTATAATGTATTAAGCATCTATTTCTTTAGTTGATTATCAATCTGGTATCTAATAGAATTTTCCATTTTTGATTGGTTTTTGAATTTATGTATTTTGGTTGTTTGGGATTAATTATTTTAATGATTTGTATTTTTAATAATTGCCAAAAATAAAAAAGTACCAATAAATCGAAAAAAAAATTATATAAAATATTATAAATTTTGGATTCTACCAAATCTTCGATCAGTTTCACATGAAATTTAGATTTGTAGAAGAAATAAGTCTGTGGGAAATTTTTGTCAAAAAACAGTGGAAAATCAGTTGAAAAATATTCGTAGTAAATCGGTGGGTAATAAACCTACATAATACACACAACAATATCTGTAGGAAATAGTCAACGCTCCGTGTGAAAATCAGTGGAAAAATATTTACCACAAGGATTTTACCATCGGAATAATTCCGTGTGAAATCCGTGAAAAAGGGCCCTTACCCACGGGGTTTACCGTGAGAAAAACCAGTTTGTATAGTAGTGAATCAATTGTGAAAAGAAGTTGTTTTTTTATAAAAATGTCTGGTAACATAGTTTTAGTTGCAATCATAATGTGTAAAATGACGTATTTTTTTATCATCATAGCTCCTAAATGTTTAACGCTCCTAAATGTTAGTTCATAGAGCGATAGAGAATAATCATTCTGAAAAAAGATAAATCTCTTTGTTGCTTTGCCAAATGAGAATTAAATTTAAAAAGTTTAACGCTCTCCACTCACAAAATATCCATAAATGCTTTGCGTCAAACATGCCCACGATAGAAATTTTCAAATATGAAAGATTAAAAAAACTATCTTTTATATATATTTATTCTAAAAAAGGTAAATTATAAGTATATTAACATTTAGGAGTACGTTTGGCAAACGTGAGAAAAACTCACTTTTCCCAATGTCCAAAAATCAATTAAAAAAACCTTACAAAATGCACCCTCAAACTATATGAAAAGTTACTAAAATGACCTTGAACTTTTAGCTATTTACGACTCTTTTATATAACAAATTGTATTTATCAAATATGGAACGTGTGTGTGTGTGTGTGTGTGTGGGTGTGTGGGTGGGTGGGTGGGTGTGTGGGTGTGTGTGTGTGTGTGTGTGTGTGTGTGTGTGTGTGTGTGTGTGTGTGTGTGTGTGTGTGTAGAGTAGGGATCCAGTGAGAAGTAAATTAAAATAAGAAGTGGTGAGAAGTGACTAAAACCACACATTTAGGAAGATGCAGCCAAGGCAAAAACGACTTTGCATTCGAGCATTTTTATTACATGATTAGCAGATGCGACATTAGATTTTAGAGTTTCGAAGAACATTATCCGTTAATTTTGATGCATAATGGTGCAAATACAAATTGATTTTCAAAATTCTTGCACAATAATAATCACAAAGGCAGAGGAACACAAAACAAGAAAAAAATGAAATGCATCTATATACTTATATGCATCAAATTAAACGCTAGAAAATCACATCATATGCCGTTAATAATGGCATCCTAAATTATAGAGATGCAGTCTAATTAAGTCCGGTGCAATCTCGGATATGCCGTTATATTTACTACTGATCCTTCTAATTTTTAAGAAACTTCCTTATTTTGCCCCTAACTCTAATATATATATATAAATTAAAAATATATGCATATGATATATAAATATATAATATATATATATAGCTAAATATACACACACACACAAACAACCACTACCATATATAAATATACAATACATATAAACATACATATATATCCATACATAAATAACCATAATCATATATATACTACACTCAACACATATATAAATATATATAGTATAATATAGTATCTATTATATTATATATATATGATACCTGACTTGATATATAAAATGGATACATGAAGCCTCCATGCAAACATCCAAAGCACACCTCCATCCTATGCAACATCCATGCCACCTATGCAACTAATTATGCCACCTATGCATTTAACAAGCCACTTATGCAACTAATTATGCCACCTATGTATTTAACATGCCACCTAGGAAGAATCAAATATTGTGACAGCTTAATTCGTTCCAGGTTAATCCGAAAAATATGCCTCTGGCGTGATTTAAACTCTGGTCTAGGCACCCACAACAATTTCATCTACCATTAGACCACAATGATAGTTGTAGTAAGTTTGTAAAAAACAAATAATAGGAGTAATTCAAATCCGGATATCAGTTACTAAATATTGAGATAATACAAAGATTTGAAAATGGAAATTATATTGGATATCAGTTTTCTCTCTACAAAATCGTTTAAAATCATAACAAATCAATTCAAATATGCCTTTTAAAATAACGCCTTAAAAATCAGGCCCTCTCCTCTCAATCAATACCACCGATCAATTAACTCCAAATCAGTTGTTCAACCCCATGAAAAACGCTTCACACCCAAGTTAACCACAACTCTATGATCATATCGTGATAAAGGTTTCAATAAAAACGCGATCATACAATCGCAGAAACAACACACGGTTTAACTGGTTTTTAGATCATACAATCGTAGAAACTCCATACAAGGTTACCATTCTGCATCTTTATAATTCACAGATGAAACTATTTGTTCTTATGTTATATGGCATACGCTTTTAATCGGATTGCTTATTTTATTCTCTCTAAATTCAACTCTTTAGGTTTTATTGATTTCAATTGTTTATCTTCCGAAAAAGCAAGCCACAATAAACCGCAGGTATAAAGTTGTGATCAATGCGGAGAAGTACACCAGGTATGATTCGTTTTATGTTTTGAATAGTTTGTTTTTATTTAATTTGTTTGGATTGAAATCGAATTAGTTTAGTTGGTTAAATTTGATATATGACGATATAGGGATAAGTTTTGTTTGAAGTTATGAATTTTAAATTTTTAATTATTAAATTTAGTTTTGAAATCAATGATACCTCTATATGAGGTGACTATATCACCATGTATCGACACTTTTGATTTCAATTTTATTATTTGATGAATTTCAATTTTCTCATGAAGCATATTTTCGAAGGAACGAGGTATGCATTTCTGTTTTTTACGAAGTATATGTAACTGTTGTTTTCTGCGAAGATTATAATTGATTGCTATTTTTTTTATGTTTTTTCAGCAATTTTGGCTATGAAAGAGGAGTTAATGTTGTTTAGAAGATCAGTAAATGAGGCCGTGATTGAAGACTCTTTACAAATTATGTCCCATCTATGAGTTGGGATCCACTAACAGGCGATTGGTAAGTATTAGTGTCTGAAACTTGCATCATTTTTTTGCGGATTTCAGATGTTTTGTTTATATATATATACATGAAATTATCAGGTATCCAGCCATAAATAAACCAGCCGCAGTGCTTCATTGGCTTAATCATGTCAAAAGCGATGCAGAATATATAGGAATTCTTGATGCTGACATCATCATGAAGACGATTACAGACCCATGGATTTTAAAGCAAAGGCACATTGGCAGACCGTTTTTAACGCGAAACTAAGTAAGACAACTTATACCAGCACACACTTTTTCTATTTGTATTTTCATGCTATTATGAAGTACAATTTGTTACTCTCATAAGGGTAATCACAAACCTGATCATGAATAAAAAAGAGTAAAGAAGGCTTTGACTTGATGATCATGTTCATAGAAAAGCTTGCTTGCTGCTGAACTTTTGCAATTGAAAACGTTCGAGTCAACAACTCAAGCATCTGAGATTATTGCAGAGGCCTTGTCAATAAGCTGCTATTCAAAGAAACTACTTGAATTGAAAGGGGAGGCTCTCTTTCAGGTATTGTTTCTTCTAGCTTATTAGTGTTGTATAAGTACAGTAGTTAAACATCACATTACCCCCATTATTACAGTTCAACATTGCCTCTTTTTGTCGTACAAACAATAGATAAAGGCGTGCCACATTAGCAGGAACCTACAACAAAAAATAATCCCAGCAGCTTCTGAAACAGTAACGTCCTGATAAGATCCTGCATTAATATAATTTATCATAATTATATTATTAATTAATTAGTATATTTAGTTTCCTTTATTATATTTTCTTAGTCAACAAGTTACGTCTAGGAGTCTTTTATTATAAATAGGGCATTAGAGTTGTAATTCTTATTATCTTGAATGAATATGAAGTATTGATTTATTAATCAATTGCGGGTCGGTTTATCTCATTAATATAAACCATCAGCGGTCGGTTTATCCCATCAATATAAACTATCTATCTTGTTTATTTTCATCTATCAATTCTATTATCGATCCGGTTCGTATCAATTGGTATCAAAGCTGTTTCGATTCTAGGGTTTTAAAAAAAATTCACCTGTTACTGTTCATCGGCTACTGTTCATCAGAACACTATTCATCCGAAACATTATTCACCTCCAGAAATTGTTGTTCTCGAGAAGGAATGGAAGCAAAGAGCTTTGAAGAAGGGTTAGTTGAGGTCACAGAGACGCTGAAATGACTACAATCCACGTTGTTGTTTCACCAATCTAAACTGAAGGAATCTTTCAAACGGGCACGACAAGATATCTCATTGGCGTCTGAAAAGTTTCACAGAGCGTCTGAAAAGTTTCACAGATCGATAACAGCAGCAATAAAAGAAGAGAAAAATCAGAAGGGGCATGTTCCTTCATTCAGGGTACAACTAAACCAACAAGGCCATAAAAGTAGGATGAAAGCAAGACTGTTCTGGAAAAAGTTTGTGGTGGCATGTGTCTGACCTAGAAAACCTAGAAAGCTATTTACCTCGCTTGGTAATGGATTTGAAAGTTTGGATTTACATGAACATCAAGTCTGCATAAGAATACTCAAAAAGATATATCAAGACTACTACTTGCTATTGAAGCACACAAAAGGGATACAACGAAGAGCATGGGATCTCGGAATCACGTGAGGCAAGATTATGGAGCAACACCTTAAGGACAAGGTGTTTTTGGGGGCGGGAGTATTGATAAGATCATGCATTAATATAATTTATCATAATTATATTATTAATTAATTAGTATATTTAGTTTCCTTTATTATATTTTCTTAGTCAACAAGTTACGTCTAGGAGTCTTTTATTATAAATAGGGCATTAGGGTTGTAATTCTTATTATCTTGAATGAATATGAAGTATTGATTTATTAATCAATTGGAGGGTCGGTTTATCTCATTAATATAAACCATCGGGGGGTCGGTTTATCCCATCAATATAAACTATCTATCTTGTTTATTTTCTTCTATCAATTCTATTATCGATCCGGTTCGTATCAATTGGTATCAGAACTATTTCGATTCTAGGGTTTAATCAAAAAAAATTACTATTCATCAAAACACTATTCATCTGAAGCACTATTCATCCGAATCACTATTCACATCCAGAAATTCTTACTGTGATAGATTACTGAAAACTTTACTAACAAGGTTTGTCCTTTTTCAGTTTACCAGTTTAATACAAAAAAGTTAAGTATGATCCAACTAAAATATAGATGTTTTAAGTTCAAATCGCAACGGGTATACGGTATTCAGTTTCACAGGCTTCCTTTTTTTACTTTTAAGGGTAATATGTCAAATTATCTTTAAAAAGTTAGTAGTTTTATAAGATTTTGGTTTTAGGTATTGAGCGAGAATATCAAATGTGCTTATAATTATAGGTTTACTTAATAATGATTTAATTCCAATTATGCCTTTTGTAATAAATATAGGTCATTATCATAATAATAGATTTAGAACTGCTACCCGAGCCACCCATTCTACCTTTTTGGTTGCAGAGCAATTTATTTTCTTTCTCTTATGCAAGTTTGTCGTTGTTGTTTTTTTATGTGCATGCCAATGTTGCAAGGTTTGATGGGTATGTTGGGTTAGTAAATGCAATATCATTTTTAGAGCTATGTTACTCTCTTGCTGCAAGTGATCTTTTTTGCAAAAAGGCCTCATGGAAAGTGTTGCTCGGCTTTAGAATGTACTAAAAGTTAGTCCCATTATTTCAGACCGTTGCTCAAGATGGTGTTAAACTGTGTGGTATCTGTAACATAAAAAACTTTAGGAGTTCTTCTTCATATGACGCGAACACACCTACACAATCTGGTATAGGTGTTCACCTTGGTTAAGGGCATTTGGTTGAGATTTGCATTTGAGTTGTATTATATATACGTACTATTGTGCGAATCACACCATAATCAGGCAAGATAGAAATCAAAATGTATATTTGAATTGATTGTTTTATGTTTACATCAGATTCTTAATCTTAGTTTACATTGCGGCTCCTCACTTGCATATATCATCTTACGAGAAATACTACATATTTTTGGGATTCTTGGTTGGCCTATATGTGTCGTGGGTTCCGTAATAGTGCTTTTGCACGCGCTACAGGAACTTGAACTGAAGAAAAAACACAGTTTAAAAATGGAAATAGAAATAATGTTACATGGCCGATATTTATTATTAGATGAGAGTACATTTATCTAACAAAACGAAATTAGAGTATGTATGCATAAGAGTTGCATCCTTTCAGGAAGGTTATATTTCTCAGCATTTTTTTCATTTGTATATTCAGATAACGGTAAAAAGACCCGGCATGAGAAATGACTAACGATGCTAGAGCTGATGGTGGTATACGAGTCATCATTCTCACTAGAAAGTTACCATTTTTTCTCAAGTAACAATATTCTAAATATGTCAAAGTCAAGGAATTAGCAAAGTACGTATAGCGATGGTGTAGCAATATGGACTGGATGAGGAAACAACATGTGTAATTTTCATGGCTTAATTTATTCCTTAAAAGTTAAGGGCTACGTGTTCATTGGCTTATTGAGATTTAGAAAAATCGATAAGGTCACTTTTTACGGCTTTTTACCTGACCAACTTAAGCTTAGGGTTTGCGCCACAAACATAAATTGACAAGCCGACTTGCTACCCGGTTAAATATTATTCGAAGGCGCATCTCTACAAACAAATTTAGGTTGTTTGCTTATTTATATAAATCGATCATTTAAATATATGGAAGCTTTCATATTATCCTCTTAAAATATATTGTTTTGTTTAAATTCATGATATGGTGCCTGATTACGGTCAGCCAGATGAAATATGTGTCTGTTTAATTTTTGTCAAACTTTTTGATAACATAACATTATCGTCAGCATTCAGTTTCTCACTGGCACACAACCATACGCTGCCGTTTGTTTTCTAATCTGTAATTTATTAACAATATTCTACTTTCAACAGTCATAGCCTTTGACTGCGCAAATACTGAAGGCGTATTGCTTCCAGTGTCGAGTACTTTTAATGTTGTGGACACCGATAGCAGAACCATCTCTTCAAATCAAGGTATAATAGTTTCTTTTGTGCAAATGATGTTTGTAGTTTGAATCATTGTTGTTATCTCTCTTACACGTAGATTACATGATTTTTACCTTTTTACTATCTTCTTTTTATGAGCAATATATATTATGCTATACTCAACCGTGTGTTTGGCATGTTTCTATGATCAGATGATGCAGAAGCAGATGAAATGATCATATGCCTGGAAGACCGGTTGAGAGCGGAAGGCATCCTTGGCAGTGATGAGGATCTTATGTAATGACACTTAACAAATGTTCTTTAAGAATTGGGTACAGATGATGCATGGCGTAGCAACAAAAGTTCCATCAACTAGAAAAAGATTTATACCCCATATAATAGAAAGTGGACTGATGTAAGTAAATGTTTGTTTTAAGATGATTATATGTATTCTTTGCTTACGTGATATGAAAATACATATTATAGGATGTGAGTTTATTATTGGTTGGGTACTTTCAAAATGGGTAATTTTAGATTAGGTCACGTTGACCCACTAAATAATTGTATCAGTGGTAAGTTTCCTAAGTGTGTACTTTGTTTAAATTTTAGACACTATTAAATTTGAGTTTGTGAGATATTTATGTTAAAAATTGGCTGATAATACAAAACAGTAAACTGATTAGGCTTGAAAGTAATCAGCAAAGGCCAAACTATAGGCAATCCCAAACACCCCTAAAATGATTCATATTAGAGTAAATCCTTTAAATGTATAGTTGTAATCCCAGACACCTTCTTAAATAACCGTGAGAGAAGGACTACGAATACTGCTAAAATAGTAAATGACTGTAAACAAGATAGAAAGACCAAGACGTCTTCTACCAGCCAACTAATATTGACAGGACTGATTACTGACGTTTAAAGAATTGAAAATATAATTTTGCAGGTTCAAATAAGAAGATTGTTATTGTGTTCTTGGAAAAGCTTTTGACTACTAAGGAAATATAGTTTAAGTTTTTGTCGATTGATTACATCAGGTATGCTGTTTTTATCATTTTCAATCAATTTCAGATTGTTTTTTATATTTTTGTTATTATTTTTTTATGTTTGAACCTGTTTCTAAGGCATTTGTACGATGTGGTTGCTATAATCGAATGGTTGCGGTTGCCATCTTCATCTTTGAGTTTGATTCAGGTATTTTTCTTTTGTTTGTTAATAAAAGTGAGCTTCGATTTGGGGCTGAAATGTCATATGAAAAATGTGAGATTCAAGGTAGTGTTAATTAGTCATTTCACTATGTCTTCAAATTTCATTTAATAGTCATTTTAGTAGATAGTTTTGAGCCTAAAAAATGCTCTTAAATAGTTGGCCACGTGAGAGACAACAATGCCATTTATCCCGGATGCACTTACAATCTCCTTTTTTGATTATCCTACTATTTCAACTGAAATGGGACTCACTAATTCATTTTTTGAGTTGTAATATGTACTGTAGGGATATCTAAGCTTTTCAAATGAGATTATATCTTTAGCGTAAAGCCTCTTTTTATGTTCTTCAATCACCTTTTAAGCTGTTAATAGGTTCTGCATGCAAATTAGCTTTTCCATCAGGACTTAATCAACAGGTATTAATCAAATTTCATAATACAGTGGACCCGACTTATAGAACCATTTAACGTGTCATACCCAGTGGATGTGACTTATGCATATGTAAGTTTAAAAGCTTTTGTGTATTGGAACCAATGTAGGTAATCACTAAACTTTTAACCCGAATTGATCCATATTTATAGAAATATGGGTTGAATTGTCTCAACAGGTATGTGATGGTATACTTTTGAAACTACTACTGTGTGTATTATGTAAAAGTAGATTTTAAGATGAATGGCTCTATTTTGAATTTATAGATTTTGTTGAATCCGATATAATGCATTTGGGTTTAAAAGTAAGATCATTACTCTAATTAATTGAGCATGTTCCGAAGAACTTTGTGATAATACTGTTTCATAAGAAATAGTTTTT
>BQNB010129460.1:0-19112 GCA_026074375.1 Tanacetum coccineum
AATGAACACACTATGCCCCTATTTATACTCATTTGAAGGTATAATGAGTAAGCAAGCCTTAGGATCTGGTATTAACACATAGAGGGTCTAGGGTATGATGTGTAGCACCTAGGAAATCAATGTGGAGGTCTATGAAGTAGCTTTGATGAGGTGTTTGTGTTTGGTGTATGCCGCGGCTAAAGAGGACAAAGGAGAGGCTATGTGCTCTTAATTTTGACCAAGGATTGGTCTAAGTAGGTGCATAAGCTGATTGAAGGTTTCTAGAAGAGTTCTTGGGTGGTTATTTGTACATGGTAGCAATTTAGAGGGGTTAAAATGGTCATAGAAGCAAACCGGGTCTATTTCGGGTTCGACGGGTTCTTCAAAGGTTTTAACAAGGTACATTGTGTTATAAATGATTAAGGAATGATGAAATAGGTTGTTAAGGTCTGGGATTAAAGTAATTAGCAAAGATTAGCAATTGGTTTGGGTTAAAACGGAGTAGAATTGAATAAACGGGGTCACAGGTTCAAATAGGGCTCATTTAGGGTTTTCTTGACTTTCTTGGTTTATATTTTGTATACTTTTGATTCGGAATGATGGATTACAGATCCTAGAGCTTAAATAAAGTATTATTAATGAAGTTTGATCGTTGGTTTTAGTTAAAATAGGTTGAAATTGAAAGAATAAGTCGTAGCTTGGAATTAGGGTTCATATAAGGCTTTTAGGGTTTTCTAGCTTTGTAATTCTCATACATTGTTGAAGCAAGGATGGTTAATGATGGATTAAGGTTTGTAAACTAATTTTATGGGTTTACAATGACTCTTGGTTGGTTATTTGGGATTAGAATGGTTTAAAATGAGTAAACGGGTCAAATGATCATTTAGGGTTCAATTTGGGTTTCTAGAATATGTTTTACGTACAAGTGAAGTAAAATGATGAAGTAATGATGAATAATGATTGAATAGAATTGATATGATTGTAAAATAAGTTATTTCAACTTATTTGAGTGTTGGTTTGGGGTTATGATGGATAAAAACCAAGAAACGGGTCATGATTTACTATTTTGCTCGGGTTAGGGTTTCTGACTTTTGAATTAGGGTTTTGAGTGTAAAATGTGTATGAAAGCTTATGAATAGAATAATTAGGGTTTACACATTGTATATTGAGTGTAGTAGCTTGTACAGGAGTGGTGGTGAAGAAATTAGAGGTAAAACGGAGGTAGAACGGCTATTTTAGATATCGTGCATTAATGACTTGTATATTGAGCTTTTAGAGGCTTGTACTTTGACTTGAAGAGATTTTATATTTAAAATGAGATGTTATATTGCTTGTACATATGCTTTAGTAGCTTGTGCATTCACTTTAGATGTTAATCCTTCATGGAATTAGGGTTTAGAGGTATATGATAACGGTTTAAAGCCCGTTTTGATATAACGTTGTGAATGGTACATTATAGGAATAATGTACTTTGTAATAAGGATATGATGATATTGACTTGACATATTGTGATGTTTGCTTGACATATATGAAGATAAGATTGTCATAGATAGGTTGCGTGAGCTCGTCTACTCTAGTTATGCAAGTTATATAATATATTGAGATATTGTCAATACAAGTAATGTAATAAAGCGAAAAATTTCCCCGTACAATTAGGATAATAGTAAAATAAGTTTTGCGTTTGATGAAAATTCTTGGGTTGTTATACGTGCAGACAGAACATTGTGTTTTAAAAATAGAATTTGGCTACCTTGTTTTGGAGACTTAAGAGCTTTGATTATGCACGAATCACATAAGTCAAAGTATTCAATCCATCCGGGGTTCGACAAGATGTATCAGGATTTGAAGAAACTATATTGGTTGCCGAACATGAAGGCCAACATTGCCACTTACGTCAGTAAGTGCTTGACATGTTCGAGGGTTAAAGCCGAATGTCAGAAACTGTCCGGTCTATTGGTACAACCGGAAATACCATAATGGAAATGGGAAAGAATAATGATGGACTTTATTACAGGTTTACTAAGGACATCAAGCAGATATGACACGATTTGGGTCATAGTTGACCGTCTTACAAAGTCAGCTCATTTCTTGCCAATGAAAAAGACTGACTAGATGGAGAAATTAACGAGGCTGTTCTTGAAAGAAGTAGTCTCAAGACAAGGAGTGTCGATATCGATTATTTCTGACCGTGATGGTCGATTTACCTCGAGATTTTGGTAGTCGCTTCAGGAAGCTTTGGGAACTCGACTAGACATGAGCACTGCCTATCACCCACAAACTGACGGATAAAACAAGAGGATAATACAAACGTTGGAAGACATGCTAAGAGCCTGTGTGATCGACTTTGAAAAGGGTTGGGACAGACACCTACCTTTGGTAAAATTCTCATATAGCAACAGTTATCACACCAGCATCAAGGCTGCACCATTTAAAGCACTTTATGGTTGAAAGTATCGTTCACATGTTTGTTGGGCCAAAGTCAGAGACGCCCAACTCACCGGTCCAGAAATCATTCACGAAACAACAGAGAAGATCGTTCAAATCCAAAACCGAATGCAGGCTCCACGTGACCGACAAAAGAGTTATACTGATAAGAGGCGTAAGCCGCTTGAATTCCAAGTTAGAGACAAGGTCATGCTAAAAGTTTAACCCTGGAAGGGAGTGATCCGTTTCAGAAAGCGTGGAAAGTTAAACCCCTGAGACATTAGACTGTTTAAACTCTTAGCAAAGATTGGTCCGGTAGCTTACCGACTCGAGCTACCTCAAGAACTAAGTAGTGTTCACAATGTCTTTCATGTGTGCAATCTAAAGAAGTGTTTATCTGACGAAACACTCGTCATACCTTTAGAAGAGATCCAAATAGACGGTAAACTTAACTTTGTCGAAGAACCGGTAGAAATCATGGATCGCAAGGTCAAGCAACTCAAGCAAAGCCATATACCAATTATCAAAGTTTGATGGAATACCAAGAGAGGTCCTGAATTTACTTGTGAACGTGAAGATCAGTTTCGAAGCAAATACCCTCACCTCTTCCCAAACACCACTCCGAAAGGCAACTCAAACTGAATTTTAGGATGAAATTCTATTTACATGGGAAGACTGTGACAATCCGCATTTTCAGGTCATTTTACGAATTCAATCTTTAATTATTTATTTTTAGGGTTTTACCCGTTTTCTTTTAATTTCAACCGTTTAGTTAAATCGCGTAAACTAAAAATCAACAATCAACGTAAATCGACATCAATCAAATAAAAGTTTACGACAAACAAGTATTGTATTATTTTTACAAAAATAATAATTAACTTTTTATATTTTATATGTGACGTGAAACGTTTACGTTTCACAATTTGGAATCTTTTTGCATGCATGTAAACTATTCTACCTATCTACGCTTAATCAAATACCTACAATTATACCCAATACTCAAAAATTTATTAATTCTTACCCATAAATACCATCCATGCTGTGTGTATATGTATACATACACATAAAGTCCATACCACTTTACAAGTATTAATACACAAATCAATTCCAAGCTTCATTTACACAAAACCATGTGCTAGATATTTATCTACTAACTCTACTTACACATCTAGCAACTTTCTTACAAGACCACTCGCTATTTCCCTAATTATCATGGATTAGTGCTAATTGGTTCCCAAGATATTTTAAATATCTCCTAGATATTATTTCCAAAAGTCTTTCATAACTAGAACTTCTTCTTTCCTTCTCATTTCACTACACTTAAAAACACATATCCTCTTCCTTTTCCCTCATCAAAAACGCAGCAACACAACAATAAACAAGGGATTTTCATACTTTGGTTTGATTTATACAAGATTGTTAGTAAAAGGGTTTCATAAGCTAGGGCTTATACTTGATAATCTAGGGTTTTCATTGTGTTCTTATTCACCAATCATCCATAATATTTTGTAAGCATACTACTTTCACTCTTTTGATTTTCATATATATTGATATTGATATTTCATGTTCATATACTTACATTATGTATTTTTATATATAACCGTCTTAATTATAAAGTTATATCACCAACTAGTTTACTTTTATAAACATTTACAAATAAATCAAGAACACCCCCCACCCCCCCCCCCCCCCCCCCAATTTGAAGGATATAATGAGTAGATGTCCCTTAGGGATCTGGGATTATCATAGAGGGTCTAGGGTATGATGTGTAGAATCTAGTAAATCAATGGTGGAGGTCTATGAAGTAGCTTTGATGAGGTGTTTGTGGTTGGTGTATACCGCGGCTGAAGAGGACAAAGGAGAGGCCATGTGCTCTTAATTTTGACCAAGGATTGGTCTAAGTAGGTGCATAAGCTGCTTGAAGGTTTCTATAAGATTGCTTGGGTGGTCATTTGTACATGGTAGCAATTTAGAGGGGTTAAAATGGTCATAGAAGCAAACCGGGTCTATTTTGGGTTCGACGGGTTCTTCAAAGGTTTTAACAAGGTACATTGTGTTATAAATGTTTAGGAATGGATTGAAATAGGTTGTTAAGGGTCTGTGATTAAAGTTTTAGCATAGTTAGCAATTCGTTTATGTTAAAACGGATTAGAATTGAAGAAATAGGGTGTACGGTTCAAACTAGGGCTGATTAGGGTTTTCTTGACATTTCGTTTGGATTATATTTTGCATTATCTTCGATTAGAATGTGAATACAAATCCTAGAGGCTTATATTAAGTTTTATCAATGAATTTTTGTCTTTGGTTTAAGTTAAATTGGTGAATTGAGTAAAAGGGTAAAATGATAAATTAAGGGCATTAATTAGGGTTTTTGAAATTCGTTTTAGGTTTTCTAGGCTTTGATTTCTTGCACATTGCCAAGTTAATGATAGATAATGATTTGTAAACTCATTTTATGAGTTTATAATGGCCCTTGGTTGGTTATTTGGGATTAGAATGGTTTAAAACGAGTAAAGCAATATCGCTTTATCGTAGTTTATTTTTATCATATACTCGCCAATCGCTACAAATTACAATCTTTTCCATAAAATTTAAGGTTTACTAATTTCAAAAAACTAAATAGTGTTCCGTTCAATTCGAGTCAAAACGAAAATTTAATGACATAGTCTTTATAAACAAACCTTAAATTAACATCAACGTAATGTTTGGTGTGATGTAATGAAAGTTGGAATGAAAATGATTATTACGATTGAATGGAAAAATCTTATTTGGCTACAATTATACAATGTAATGTGTTGGGAAAAACAAGTCAATCGGTCAACGTACTACTAAGCAAAAGGTCAAAGTACTGCTAAGTAGAAAGTCAAGGTACTGCCAGTCAAAGATCGAAGTACTGCCGTGGATAAAGGAATCTTAAAGGATTATCATTTAAATGGTTATGTTAGTAATTATCTTGTAACAGTTAGTTTAATGATTAGTATTGATTAGTGTTTATGTCATACAAGGACTGTACATCTACTAGAGGTTATCCTTATGTTTATAAAAGGATCTCTAGGAAGATATTAGAATACAACAGAAAAACACGAGTTAAGAATTATTTGTATTGTATTAGGGATCTGCAATTTAGGCAGATTCAAAAGGTTTATAATAGAAATCGTTTGAGAAACTATTGTGTGTTCTTCTTAAGTACTGCCAACTAGATTCCGCATAGTTGACAGTATATTAGTGTTTCATAAAGGAATATCGATCCTACATAATGATTTATTACAATGAATGACTTATTACATCAAAAACTACCCTTTTCATTCCATATGGGTCTTTTTTTTCATTATGTCCGTAATGTAATCAAAATTACATAAAAGTCCACCATTAACTAACCACATTAAATACACTTTTAATTAACTATGGGCATTTTAGTGTTTTTATCGATTGCATTCCTTCCTATCATACCAACCAAACATTATTAATAAGAGTAATGTGTTATTACATTACATCATTTATTTCATTACGTCGCTTATTCCATTCATTTAACATTTCATTACGTCCTACCAAACGAACCCTAATTCTTCATCATTTTGGTTTTTATATAGTTTTTCTAATTATTTTATAAAGAAATTATCAACATAAAATGTTAACCAATACAAAATGTTCATCAATATCTAAAAATTATTTCACATTCAAAGAATACAAATATTTTTTTGACCAAAACACCGGACCGAGAACCAGACTAAAATAATCGGTCATGTCCGAGTCGGTCCGGTCTAATTCGATCATGTCTAACAAAGTATAATTTCTGGTTTTGTGTAAGATCGAACCGAACCGAAAATCGAATATAAGAAAAAGGATGGACTTAAGACCGAACCGAAATATGTTTAGTCCGATTTAATCCGATTTCTCGATCTAATCCGGTCCGTGATTTATTATGCCCAACTGTACATTGATTTGTCGTCAAATGTAGTGGTATCTACAACGATTTTTTAACGACAATGTATAACGAAAGATTTCGCTGAAAAAACAATAATTTAATTGAGATCCCATTAAACTATTAAAAAAGTTAACGTTTCTATTGTCATTAATACACTAGCTTCTTTACGTTTTATGTTTTGTCTAAAAAATTGGAATTTAAAGTAAACTGATTGCTATTTAATACATTAGTTAATGCATTAATTAATCAAAGGCTATAAAGCTAATATTGGACAAATCGAGGTGATTGTGAGGGTCTTGTTTCTACCCGTAAACTTATTACTTGCACAAGATTGATTAAGGTTGTTTGAGCCGAATTGTTGCATTGATTGGTGGAATAACTATAGCATCTTCATAACCCTCGATGGGTGCTTGTAACATTTGAGCCATTGTTCGATTGTCAGAACAACGTTTTGTTCAACAATTTGTTCAACCGGAAAGTATTTTGTTGTTGTCGACGTCTCGAAGATGCGAACGAGTGCGCATAAAAAAGAAAAAACTATCAATTAAAGCAAAACTTTACACTAAATTTTTTTTTTTTTTTTTAACGGTTACACGAAAGAGACTTAAACCAAATAATCAACTACTTCACGGTAGCTCTTGAAAATTGCTTTTCAAGGTGAGCCGTACTTGGTAGTGACACAAAAGGCAAGTGTTAAATCTTTGATTACGATTTGGGAACAATTGCAAGTTCACCGGAAATTGAAATGATAATATCTCAATAGAAGATATTATTTGTTGGTGTTCGATTACCAACTTTGTTTATTTTATTTCTTTTTTAAAGGACAATTTTTTATGTTTTTGATTTTTCTATTTTTTTTATCTTTTACTTATACTAAAAAGAAAAGGAAAATATATTTTTTTACTTTTTATATTTTTGATTTTTTTTTACTTTTGAATTTTTAAAACAAGAATGAAACTTTCGAGGAAGAAAGGATCTTCAAACCAAATCAACAAACACAAAACGTAGGAATCGTAAACACTAGTCCCCGGCAGCGGCGCCAAAAACTGATTGTAGTTTTACGTTCCATAAATATTTAATAAAAATACTACTTAGTAAATTCCAAACTATTCACCTTTAACTAGGTAAAAGTTAAAACTTACAAAAATAATTTATTATATAATATATAAGTAGTTTAAACCGGGTAAGTATGATCACCCGGGTCGTTTCCCTAACGACTAGTGAAATTGAAACCTCGTTTAGGTTCGGATCCTGATTTGTTGGACAAAGGATATTTTGGATAAGCTATTATTACGAACTATGAAGCAACAAATAATGACAATTAACCCCAAGTAGACAAATTCTTAAATTCCTAAAACATGTAAACTAAAATATTCCACTAAATAAAGAAAAATTGCCGAAATATTATTAAAAATAAAGCCTAATTTTTATCTTTTCATAAAAGTTTAATTAAAAACTAATTTAAAATTCAAACCTAATTTACTAATTAATCTATTAAACTAATTAAATCTTTATCAAGGACTAATGGTTGCAAAAGGAAAAAAGGCTAACGGGAAAAAAACTAATTTAATGGGGCAAGGATTAACTTCGAAACAAAGAAATGAGAAAATTACAAAACTTAACCTGGGCCCTAACCCCGAATACACTTTACTTGTCCTTTTAAAACTTAAAAATAAGTTGAAATTAAAAAGTGCTTATTATGAAAAACTTATAAAAGCAAAGTTATAGAGGAAGCTAGTGGGAACAAAATTAATAAAGGCTACTTGGGCTGAAACTCAAAGATAGGCTCTAAAAAGAACTTATTAATAAGCTGTTACAGAAACTAGGGGTTTGGGCTATGTTTTACTAAAACAACTTTAATGAGCTCAAATTAAGCTTAATTTGAAAAAGGAAAAGTGTTCTAGGAAGCTTATGATGTGCTTAATCTAAAAATACAAAGAAATTTAACCTAGAAGTATTTTAAACAAACAAAAAAACAAAAACCTATAATTTAGCATGAACTAAGCAAACTCAGAAAATAAGCAAGAGAACACAAATTCCAAATGAGCTTAAAGGCTTAAAAAGCTAATCAGACTCTAAAACTTTAAGGTTTTATAAAACTACTTATAAATCTATTAATTAAGCTGGGAAATCATAGGGTACCCATAAGCTAATAATTAACAAATTTACATCCTAAAGTTTCTAAGTACGTTTTGCTTTTTAACTTTTTGACAGCAAAAATAAGCTAAGACAATAAGCTAGAAAACAAAATTAAAGACTTAAACTATATTAAGCTATATTAAAACTCAAATCCTACAAAGTTTGATAAACTAAATTCTAAAATTACTGTTCTAAATTAAGCCCAAAAGGTAGCAGTACTAACTGTGTTAGTAATGTTAGTGTAAATTATGTTCAGCAGTACTATTTTTGAAAAATAATGGGCTTTGAAGCAATTTGACTTTTAAGATCAGAACTAAACTGATGAAATAAGTAAGTAATATAAGCTAATACTAAATTTAAGAAAAGCTATAACTGAAACTTAATCCTACTTGTATTTTCCTAGCTAAAAATCTAAGCTAACCAGTACTAATTATGGTTTAGTACTGGTGTGTAAACGGCTCAGTAGTACTGTAACTTATGTTTAGTACTGCTGTGTAAAAATTTGAAGAGTGCACTAAACCAAACCCCCTTTTAGACTATGACAGGTGTAAGAAAAGCTTTTTAAGGGAAATATAATGAACAAGTATTAAACTACAGATAAAAAACTAGCTTAAAAACAAACTTAGCAATCATGATTAACAACTGAATAAGTAAAATTCTAAGATCTAACTAATTAGTAATATTTTTTGGATTTTATGAGTTATTATGACAGAAATTAGTAAATAATGATCTATGGCTATCTAAGCAAAAACAGATGAAAAACACATAACTAAAAAGCTCTAGAAGGGATATGTAATCACTAATAGCAAAAAGAGATTAGCAGATCAAAACATAGCAAGCAATAATACATTATTTAAAGCTAGAATTTAAAGAAAAATGAAAGAGAAACTTACAAACTCCTCTAGCTAAACAAGAGGACCAATAAAAGCAGCTACAAGCTCCCTAGCTTATTAATAAGCTAGGGTATAAGTCCTTGGGATCTCTTCCAAGTTAAGATCCCCTTCTAAAAAGCTTATATCCAAATAGATCCATTAAAGATTAAACTGATTTAAGGTTTAGGTAAGATTAATACTGAATTAAAATAGGCTCTGATTTCAGCTTAAAGATAAAGAGTTTAATATGAGCTTAATAGCTTAATGAGACAATTTGGCTTATTAAGAGAGCTTATGACTTTAAAAGAGGGCTTAGAAAATGAGATTTAAAATACTAAAGACTGAATTTCATTAATTAAAGAAGCTGATTACATTACTTGAAAAAGAAAATTACCTTGAAGGAAAATACGAATTTTAAGCTAGACTAAATTGCTAAAAACTAGATAAAAAAAAGACTACTCCCCCTCGTGTGTGAGAGGAGGCCTCTATTTATAGCACTTGAGGAAGCTTCTAGGATCTCTAGCCCTGCTCTCCAATCTTTCAATCCTGGCCAATCATTTCTTCAATCATTTGAGCTTCATTTGAGGCCGTTTGATCAAGTTGTGGACACCTGAGGATTGCCAGCGTGTCATTCCATTGATGTGACGTTTGTGCTTCTTTTGTGAGTGTTTTAGTATAAAAACCCACATAGATTTGTGCTTTTTTCATAGCCGCGTACGCTCAAAGCTTGAGGAGACCAATGATTTCTCTTGATTTGACTGAATTATCCCTACCATCTTGTAAGAGAGACTTTGAATTGTCTTCGTACCCTTTAATTTTCTTGCCTTTGTTTTACCATGGGGTGAAAACGGGGAAGACGATGAATAGTGTTTGGAGTTACCCGCCTTTTTATAACTGAGTACGGGGTAAAATTCAGTTGGACTTTGCCCTCTTGGCAATTTTAGTCCCTTTCTTTGTGATTCCATTTCTAGTTATAAATAACTTTGGAAATTTGCAAGATTTGTCCTTATGGATGTTATAAAAGGATTTTAGCTAGGATTGGGCTGAGGCTGGTTCTTTGGCTTCTTTTTTGTACTCTTCTGATCCCCACCCCTCGTGGGGGGGGTTTCCGTGCTTGCTCGCTTTTGGTTGTTTTCTGGTGGATTTTTGACTTATCCGTACTTGCACATACAAAACTCAAAAACACAAGCATATTTTTGCCATTTTTGGTCTGTTTTGGGTTAATTGGGTTATATTAAGTTACCAAATTGGGATATGTGTAATTTACACTTATCATCAGTCATCAGGAAGTATTGTTCTATCCTCATAAGCCAGAGGTCATAGTTTCCTAGGTTGAGAAGAGGCAGTCTTGCGGTCAGATTATTGTTTGTGGTGGTTCCTACCTCCATCTTGTCACAAAAAAAGATCTTAAAGAAGAGGTTGATTCTTCTTATTCAAAGCTTAACAACAAGCTCTGATACCACTTGTTAGTCCTAAAACCGTTCTTGTCCCTCCTTAGCTTGATGTAGGTTAGCAACTTTGGCTAAATCCAAAACTTATATGATAAAACTTTGATTTTTGAATACAAAATTACTTATGCGGATCTAGTAATGATATAAGATGAATATTACAATTAGAATAGCAAACAATGAAACAGTACCAAAACTTGCAGCCTCAATTATATTAACGAACACTCTGAATTAGTGTTAGGGTTTACAAAACCTTGAAGCTCTAAGAATTCTATGGAAAACTGCTATGAGAACTGATATATTTTTCTATACCCTAGGACCTCCTTTTATACACTAAGGAGTCCTACACGGTTTACAATACCTTCCTAACATATCATAATCATTTCTATAATTACAAATATATGTATCTTTAAAATATAACTTTAAATACTTATCTTCATAGGTACCTCTTGTTTTCACTACACGCTTATTTTTTACTCTGTTTTATCCTCTTGACAGTAGTAAGTCTTGTAAGAGTTGTAAGTCAACACAATTGTATCTTTATAACCTGCAGCACTAACTGTGCAGTAGGAAACCTTATGTGTCCCTTTGAAGTCTTTCAAGTTAACACTACATCAGGGGAGCATTTATTCTAGTCGATTTTAATAGCAATCTCGACGATGCCTTTTTGATTCTACAAAAAGGGGGAGAAATGACCATAAAACTCACTAAATTCCTTATTTAAAAATAATTTAACATTTAATGAGTTTAAATTTTGTTAATCATCAAAAAAGGGGTTGGTTGTGATAGAATAATGCCTAAAATCATTATTAATATTTTTCACATCTTTACGTTTTGATAATCACAAAATATAAAAACATTCAATGTAAAATTAAACGTAAACAAGTAATTAGTAGTAAATTTTCATTCAAAAATTATATTCACTTAAAAGTATGAATAAATATATGCTTAATGCATTTCTATGATCAAATGAAATTTTTATTCATCCTCACACTTTATAAAAATGTAGGTAAACATTTTTATTAAACTTTTTATACCAATTAAAAGAATGGTTTTATTCAAAATAAACATTTTGAAATTCAAATTTTCGGACCTAAAACGGCTAGAAAGTTCTAGAAAATTCTCCCTACACAAAAGGACAAAATGGGGAGCGCCTAGTCTAGGGCGGCCCCCTTAAATACAAGGGCAACCTCCTTATCTTTAAGGGGACCGTCCACCTATTTAAGGGGACCGCCTATAGGTAGACGCTACTTCAGAATGTCCTATTAAATATAGACTAATCCCACTAATTTTCTCACTTTTGCACTATTCTTTTGATAAAAATACAGCCCACACAATTCTCATTAAAATCCTTTGATATTTAATCATAAAGCTTTGTTTCTAAGTGATCCAAGTCAATTACTCAAAGTGTAAGAGAAGAAAACTTCCATCATCAGTAAAGAAGTTATTACATCTCAAGTGTGTATTGCAATCTTGTTGGCATTCGTATATAACTTGTAAATCATTTGTATATCTTATAAAGTTGTGTAGTAGATAGATCTTGATGATTGTTGTAAGTATAGTTGAATCTTAGTGATTCATCTAAGTTGTGTTTAGTTTAGGGTGTAATCTATAGTAGTGGATTGGTGAAGTAGTGTGTGAAGAGACTAAGGTGTGATAGAAGTTGTCTATCGGGATCATGTCGTGAAGCAAAAAGTTGTGTAGTGAAGTTGTGGAAGTTGAGGTAGATTGGTCTAGCTAAGATTAGAACTCGACATCTAGCATAGTGTCGGAAATCAAGGATAACCGAAAGTTGTTGTAAGGTATTCTACGCATAAGGAGTTTGTTGACATAGTAAAGAAAACTCTCGAGTTAGTTGCTCGAGGAGTGGAGTAGGGCGAAGAGGTGCTTCGTAACCGAACCACTATAAATCCTTATGTTATGGTTTGATCTTTCTAAACTCTATTCTCTTATTTACTTTAATTTGTTCTTACTTATTTTATTATTATATGTGCAAGTATTGAATTCATAAAAAGTCAAATCTAAGTTTTTATAAACAAACATAAACATTAAATTAAACCCCCCTTCTAGTTTTCCACAACCCTAATAGCCGGCCTGCGGATAGCGGAACAAACGGGTGTAAAGAACCTAGTAGCCAAAGTGGATTCCCACCTCATAGCGAATCAAATCAACGGATCATACGAAGCCAAAGAACAGAGGCTGATCCATACCTAGAAAATGCAAGGCACTCATTGGCAACTTTAAGATGTTCTCATTTGAACAGGTGCCGTAGAGCGAAAATAAAAAAGCAGACATACTAAGCAAAATTGTGTCCACGAGCTTCGCCCACCTCACCAAACATGTTTTAGTAGAAATATTGAAAAAGAAATCGATAGAAGAACAAGAAATCCTTGCCGTTGTAGAAGAAGAAGGATAATGCTGGATGACACCACTCATCGAGTACCTTGCGGAAGGTACCCTACCGGAGGACACAAAAAAGGCCAGGTCAGTCAGGATCAAAGCAAGCACTTACTCCACTCATGATCAACGGCGTCTTGTATTGAAAGTCATCCTAGAACCATGTGTGGAAAACTAGAGGGGGGTTGAATTAGTTTTTACCATTTTAAATTATAACATCTTTAATATTGAAGTAAAAAACATAGTTCAATCGCCGCTTCTCGCAGTAAACTAGTAGTTCACTGTGTGTGCTAATGGGATGCCATCTATTACTCATGACTTATATCACTCCGTGTCTGTATAACGTATATCGAGTCCGCTCCACATTCGCAGAATCAACTAGTGCGCACAAAACGCCTGCCCCCCTCCCGAGTAACTACATACCTATCCCAAATCCATTCAAACGACCACGCGCTCAAGCTCCTAAGAAAGACCAAACCCCGTTGACACAATGATCTTATAGATGGTTTGGTACGAACGCTCCTCTTTAGCCTACTCCACATCCCCAAGTACCTAACTTGAGAGTTATCTTCACTATGTCAAACAAGCTCCATTTAGGGCAAGATGAAAACCATACACGCCATTACACTTTTTCCCCCCGGTACTAAGCTAAATACCGAGTTCTACTTCGAGATAGAAGCAATCTAACACACTATGTATTTTGTGGCTTAAATACTAACCTATCATACACATATGATACACACAACACAAACACAGATATACAAGATGAATGATTATCACAAACGTGATGACACAACTAAACTAATAACACTTGAAGCTTGATGTCTTCTTGAGTGTTCTTCACTAAAGAGTGGAATGAGTTGATCACTTGTAATGGATTATGTAACAAGTATAATGATCAAAGAATATAGAAGATAAAAGACGTATGTGAAAAATATTTTACAAGAGTTTTCTAAACTGAAGACCTGAGCCCGTTAACTTTAGTTATGCAAGAAATATTGCATATTAAGATATTGGCAAAGTAAGTAATAAAGCAAAAAAATTCCCTGAAAAAGGCGAGTTCATATATAATTGATAGATTGTACATCATCTAACTTAATAGATGGATATTTACATTTATGAAAATTGTGGGTTATTATATTTGTACTTAATAAAACTTGTTTATTAGATTCTTCTAGAACAAAATATTTCTTATCACCAATAAGGAAAGATTTTCTAGATTTGGGAAGATTTGGAAAGATTGTTTCCACTTATGGTTAATCTTATTTTGTCTTACATGATTAATATATCTAGCTTATAATTAATCATGTGTTAACTTAAATCATTTGATTAGAAAAGGTTTATAAATATATTAATATTTTTCTTTGATCATTAACTATGTTTATTAATGTCATATTAATACCTTAAGTGATTTGTTGTCGTCAAGTAAACTTTCGACTAAATAACTTGTTTACGTAAACCTTTACGTAGTATGACATTATATTTGTTATTATCAAAACATGAAGATCATTAAATATAAATATCGTTTTTACGCGAATATTTGTATTAACAATCTCTCCCTTTTTGATGATGACAAAATATAAACCCATGCTTATTTAAAAGTTACTAAATAAGTATTTAGTAGATGAGTTTACATTTCTTCTCCCCCTTTTTGTCGAAGCAAAAAGTGTTGTAGAGACCTTACTTGCATGTCTTGTTTTGACGAATGCTAAGTGACTTGGTAACAAATGCAAAGTAAAAAAAAGACTAGATACAAGTGCTCCCCCTTGGTGTATACTCCCCCTTGCTTGGGGCACCAAGTAATCGAGCTATGGATGCTACAAAACAAAGTTAGTAGGCAAGCAAATATATATATGGCAATCACAAATGCACACATATACAGTTTACACAATGGACATCCATCGTTAATACAACAAATGAAAATAATGTTAAATCCATTATAAGGGATAAAACATAAAATTTGGCATTAAAGCCATTACATGATAAGCTTAAACTAGAAAATTGAAGAAAACAATTAAAAATCCTAAATCTTAGGATAAAATCTTGTCTTACTTATAATCCAAAAGGTTTGGGGTATCATAAGAGTGGATTTAGTACGGAAGGTATGGTGGGTTTAAAGATCCAAGATGATGTTGGATGTAAGAGCAAATGAAATGAACACTTTATTGTAGGATTTGAAGGCGATTGACTTTGTTGGTATAACATCTACATATGTGTAGATGAGGATTGTGATTGGTGATTGGGATTAAATGATCAAACTTGTTATGGAAAGAGGGTGTGTCATTTTATGGAGTGTGTTTTTGAATGTATTCGAACATGAGATGCATTTCATGTAATAGTAACCCAATTTCACGAATGATGAGTTCCCAATCCTTAATGTTAGGAGGAAGATTATCTCGGAGGATAATGGTGGAATTTGAGCAATTTTGATGACTTGACGGAATGCAAATGTTTTGAACGACGTCTTTAATGTTTGGAAGGTTAGTTTGATAAGAGACATGTTTTTCACTAGTAGTGTTCAAAAGTTCTAATGAACATTCCTTTGAGAAGATACATGTTCCTTTGTATGGAATTTGAAGGACTTGACCAAAATTTTCAAGTGACATTATGAAATCTTTGTCTCGAATGGTGAATCCAATTGAAAGAGACATATTACGCACATTATGAATTAATTAGAATTTGCGATAGAATTCGAAGATGAAGCGAGGACAAATATGACCGTTTGAAGTGAGGAGACAATCAAATTGAATGGATTTGATTTGATCGATGATGTCATTTCCAAAGGTGAAGGAGGATTCAATGTGTCTTCCTTCATGAATGAAGCAATTTCGAAGGGTTTTAAAAGAGCTTTTGGCATTGTTTGGAGTTGACCTTTGGTGATTGATTTTTGGTATGTAGGCTTTAGTTCTTTTGTAGTCGGGTTTCATTATTCCAAGCAAAATTAAACCTAGTAAACTTATAATTTGAATATACATAAATATATTGAAGATAAGTTATGATATATGTATGTGATTCATGTACATGATGTATGTTCATTTTGCTTTATCTCATAAGACAAGTGAGTCAAGAATTCATTAATTGTAGATCTTGAGGGTTCATTCATGAGAAAATGATCGTTTTTGATTTGTATTAACTATGTAGATAGATATCACTTGTTTAGGAAAATTCCCAATTGTGAGTTTTTGTTAAAAACACATAACTTGGGGTTTTTAGCGAAAAATTGACTTTTGGCAAAACACATTAAATGTGCATTCCAAGTATGGAAGGATTAATTGATCTATTTTTTAAAGCCTTTTTCCTTTTATGAAAATAAAATTAAGTGTTTCAAAATAAAGATTTAGAAAAGAAAAACTTACAACTATGATTGTAGATATCTTGAAATGTATGGATCTATCATAATTATAGCTTGAAATGATGTTGGCGGGAATGCTAAATCTTGGGTGATATGAGAGGTAGGTGTTGGTGTGTTATTGGAGGAGAAGGCAAGTGGTCCAACCATTTAAAAGTAAGGTATCCTATTGACTCACGGATCTACCTAAATAACGCACAGATCTCCATATGGTGGATCTGTGGTTTGCATGTCTCTAAAAATACAAACAGGGAGAGGCAATTTTCTTTCCCTTTTCTTTGCTAGGATTCCTTAAAATGTCTAGATAATCCATGACATATTCATGGAACGTGAACCTAGCAGGTGGGATAATGGCTTGAGGATTTGTTTTGAGGATGTGATTGAAAAGGCAAGTCAAAAGCAAGCAAATGGCATGGGACCTTGCGTTTTCTTTATGACTTCTTCATTCGATAAATAATTCATCGAAGTGAAATAACTTCTTCCAATGTGTATGTAGTAATGCATGAAGTTCGTGCATGCAATTACCTTGTTTCTTCGTCAATTAGAAGCCAAAAGAAATTATCTTAAAGAAAAGTTCCCATCCTTTTAAATCGGGACGAATGTCATCAGTTTAGAGTTTGTTAGGGTCTCTTTAGAAGTTAAGCTTGAGTGGTTCTAGGAGTGGTGATGGCCTTTTTGACGAGGTCATGTTTAGGACCAAAGAAATTGCTTTTGGGATGATCGTCAAGAGAATTTAGTGACCATTTGCTTGAGTAAAAGGTTTCAGGAGTGTGTGGAGTTTAAAGGATTTGAGAGAGTCGAGATGGGGTTAGCTTAAAGGTGAATTGACCAAGCTTGAACTCAATGTAAGGACAGAGCTCCTCATCTCTTTTGACTTCAAGGATATGATAGAATTCAACTACAAATCTAGGACATATGGGTCGACACAGAGTGAGAAAAGTTCGAGGCCTACAGCTTGAAAGAATGAAGCATATTGGTTTTTCAATAAATGAAAGATGGCTTCACTATTCTTCCTTCATAGTAAGAGCCCGCTACAGAGTGCGGTAAGACTCTCTAAGTTCTTCATCCATTCGTCTAGTACGATGGACTCTAGGTAGATAATATTTAGTTCGTTTGTAGTCTATTTGATTACTTTATGTCGTGATTTCACCTATATGTAAATAACAATGACTCAATAAACGAAAGGTAGAGATACATTGCAAACTCTAAGTGTGTGTCTATATGGACTTAATGTGGGTGTGCGATTTGCTTGACTCAAACAAAGAGAGAAAAATAGTATTAATACTAGTAATAATAATAAGCAAACCTTGATGCACAACCTATGTTTGACATTGCTCTAGATGAATGGAACGAAACATGCTTATGAATTAAGCACTTCGTATACACATTCAAGAGTCTTAATGCATGAAGAAAAAGTTTTTGCGTTGTATTAACAATGTAGTTAAACAACCCTTGTTTTGAAAAGTTCCTAGAGGTGAAAATCATAACTTGGGGTTTTTGTTGAAAATTGATTTTTAGCGAATCGCTTCAATTTTACTTTTTGAGTATTATAGTAGTTATACATCGTTATATCTTAGTTCTAATTGCACGAAAATAACAAGAAAAATTAAAAGTCCCAAATTATGTGATTTGATTAAAATTGAAATCCTAGATATGAAATTAAATAGAAAATAAGACGAAATCACTTACAATAGTTGTTCTAGATTGGTGATTTGTTGATGATCTTGTAGATTAATTGCTCCAATTGCCTATTTGAGTTATGTTTGTTTGAGGGTTTTAGTATTTGAGTTCGTGGATGTGTTTGTTTAATAATAGTTGTGGTCCCAATTGTTTAAAATCAGTTATTTACCCGCGATCTAAGACTCACGGATCCACCTCTCCAGTTGCTGATTTGTGCTATGTTTATCCGTGATCCGCAGGTGTCCATAAATATGGACATAGTTGATTTTTAAGCAAATTGAGATATGGTGTTGTGTTTTTGGAAATTAGAGTGTGTTATACTTACTATTATGAGTATGTGATATAATTTTCGGAGTCGATCCAAGTTTTGAGTAAACCGTGCAACTTGTCGTGAATTTCTCGATGGAAATTCAACGTAGTCGATCCTACTAGGAGTGTGTTATCTTTTAGCATAAGTTTGACCATTACTAATAACACAATCATTTATGAACATTTATACTTGACAAAACATCGTCAACACAAGTGTGAGTTGCCATTCGATGATTGTTCTTTTCGTCCTTTTTAATTGATTTTGTAATTTTCATGTATTGACCATACATGTAGATTTTAGAAAATATCTATGGTCATTTTATTGATATTTTCTTTATCTAGTAAAATTCTAACCTCGATTATGTTCACGATCGGAAGTTTTGTAATTGAAACTTGTAATGAGAATTAACATCATTTGAATAATGATTAATGTAACATTCCATATTTTCAGGTCATTTACAATACTATTTAATTTCACTATTTATTTTTTTCTCGTACGCGTTCACTTTTAATTTTAATCGTTAAGCTAAATCGCGTAGACTGAAAATGATCATACAATATAAACGGGCATTAAACAATTAAATGTTTAC
>BQNB010129461.1:0-19112 GCA_026074375.1 Tanacetum coccineum
ATTCCCAGCCACCCATGCTGTTATGCATATTGATTCTTCACTATAAGGCTACAAGTATCTTATAGCTTACTCAATTAACTCATACTGTCTTATTTTTTACATTACAGTGATGAGGAATGCAAGATTGAATCTTAAAAAAGTCGATTCCTTACAAGAAATTATTAGCACGTTGGTTTAGTTGATGGCTTCATTTGGTGTGTTATGTGGGTTGGTACAACTAAAATACAATTTTGTAAAGCAAAAGAGCTAAGCTGCAGTAACATGTTTGCCCCCTCTTTCAAATAGCTACAAAATTGAATAACATCTAACGCTTTTGCATTTGTCTTCTGTAGAAAACCAAAGTCGGTGTCATGTGTTGCGGATGCACCCTATTCGCCAACGACATTCGGACAGGCAGTCATCAACAACATTCAACAGTAAGAAAATTTATGGAAGAGAAGAGAGTCAGGCTCAGTGGGTTGAGGGGAGCGGGCTTGCGTTCCGAAAACTGACTCACAATGGATGGTATTGAAAAAGGATGGTACCAACTGTTTACTATTTATCATACCTTTTGTTGATAAAATATAATGCCTAAAAACATTACTAATATTTTTTCACATCTTTACGTTTTGATAATCACAAAATATAAAAACATTCAATGTAAAATTAAACGTAAACAAGTAATTAGTAGTAAATTTTCATTTCGAAAATTATATCACTTAAAGGTATGAATAAATAAATGCTTAATGTATTTTATGATCAAAGAAATTTTTTATTCAACCTCACACTTTTATAAAATGTTGTAAACATTTTATAAACATTACAAAACATTTTATACAATTAAAAGAAATGTTTTATTCAAAATAAACATTTTGAAATTCAAATTTTCGGACCTAAAACGGCTAGAAAAGTTCCAGAAAATTCCCCCTACACAAAAGACAAACTGGGGAGCCCCTAGTCTAGGGCGGCCCCCTTAAATACACGGGCGGCCCCCTTAATTTTAAGGGGACCGCCCACCTATTTAAGGGGACCGCCCATAGACTGACGCTCCTCCAGTTTGTCCTATAAATACTGGACTTTTCCCCACTATTTTCTCACCTTTTGCACTCATTCTTTCTGCTCAAAACAGCCCACATATCCTCTCTAAAATCCTTTGATCATTTAATCATAAAGCTTTGTTTCCAAGTGATCCAAGCTTAATTCCTCAAGTGCAAGAGAAGAATACTTCCATCATCAAGTGAAGAAGTATTACACCTTAGTGTGTATTGCAACCTTGTTGCATTCATATCACATATTTGTAAATCAATTGTATATCTTGTATTTATGTGTAGTAGCTAGATCTTGGCGATCTTTGTAAGTATAGTTAGATCGTGGTGATCTTACCAAGTAGTGTTAGATAGTTGTGATATAAGTAGTGTGGTGAAGTGAAGTCTTGAAGTTGTGAAGAAGTCGTGAAGTTGTGAAGTCGTGAACAAGTAGTGAAGTCGTGTTGTGATAGATTGGTTCTAGCTAAGATTAGAACTCGACATTTAGCTTTGTGTCGTAAATCGGAATAAGCAACGTTGTGTACGGTTTTCGCTGCCATAAGGGAGCTTGTTGACATAGTGAAGAAAATTCTCGAGTTAGGTGCTCGGGGAGTGGAGTAGGACGAAGAGGTGCTTCGTTATCGAACCACTATAAATCCTCGCGTTGTAGTTTGATTGTTTTTACTCTTATCTCTTATCTTGCATTATTTTCTGATACTATCTTATTAATTGTTTAGATAAGTATATTGTTTATATTGTGCAAGTGTTGAATTCACATAAAGTCGAATCTATAATTTTTACAAACACTATTTATATTGTTCATATTGTGCAAGTATTGAATTCATAAAAAGTCGAATATAAGTTTTACAAATAAACATAAACCTTAAATTAAAAAGCGGTAAACTATTCAACCCCCCTTTTAGTTTTCCACAATTGGTATCAGAGCCACGTTAAACAAGATTTTTAAAATAAATTGTATTTTAAAACTTGAATCGATCTATGGAATCGGAAAAATATTTAGAAGGGCAATCTATGCAAAGACCACCACTATTTGAAAGTGATGGATTTATTTATTGGAAAAATAGATTCGAAACTTATGTGAAGTCAAAAGATCTAGACCTTTGGCATGTTATTACCGATGGTGATTTTCCTCCTATTCAAAATAATCCCGAAACTAAAAAGGATGAAATTGTACCTTTTCATAAACAAAACGATGATCTTAAAAAGAAACTTGCAAAAAATAATGAAGCTAAAATGGTAATTTATAATGCTTTGCCACGTAAAGAATACGAAAGAATTTTTATGTGTCAAAACGCAAAAGAAATTTGGGATACTTTGTTAATCACTCATCAAGGTAATAATCAAGTCAAAGCTAACAAAATAGATCTTCTTGTTCAACAATATGAACAATTCATGATTCCGGAAGAGGAATCAATAGATAATGCCTTTGCTAAATTTAACACTATTATTACTAGTCTAAAAGCACTTGATGAAAGTTTTTCTAGCAAGAATTGTGTTAGAAAATTTCTTAGGGCATTACATCCTAAAGGCGCGCAAAAGTCACGGCGATTGAAGAATCAAAGAATCTAACAACTCTATCACTTGACGAATTTATTAGAAATTTGAAGGTTTAGGAAGAAGTAATTAAGAAAGATTCTGAAATTGTCAAAAGCAAAAGAGAACAAAGTAGATCTATTGCCTTGAAAGCTAGAAAAGAATCTAGTGATAATGATAGCTCAACCTCCGATAGTGATAATGAAGAATACGCCATAGCCGTAAGAGACTTCAAGAAATTCTTCAAAAGACGAGGATGATTCGTAAGACAACCACATGAAGAGAGAAAATCATTCCAAAGAAATAAAGACGACAAAAATGGTAAAGGCGAAAGAAAATGCCTTAAGTGTGGAGATTCAAATCATCTTGTGGGAGAATGTCCAAAACTATCAAGATATCAAAATCAAAAAGCGTTTGTTGGAGGATCTTGGAGTGATAGCGACGAAGATGAAGAGGAGAAGACAAATGACGAAAAGTGTCTTATGGCTAAAGCTTCAAATGAGGTATTTTCCGAAACCGAATACTTTAGTGATGACCAATCATTACTAGACGAAAAAGACTTAGATAATGAATATAGTAGACTATGCAAATTAGGACTAAAAGTCATGGCTAAAAATAAAACTCTAAAACAAGCTAAAATAGAATTAAAAAATAAAGTACTAGAATTAAAAGATAGACTATCTAGGTTAGAAAAAGGTAAGGAAGTAATTGAAGAATGTAAATTATGTCAAGACCTTAAGCATGAAAATGAGAAGCTTAGAAAAGAAATATCTAGGCTAAATCAATTTAATGATAGTAGTCACTCACTTAAGAAAATAATAAATTCTCAAAAAACTTTCGGAGATAAATCTGGGTTAGGTTTTAATTTTACCAAAGAGTCACCTAGTGAAACCAAACAAGTAAAGTTTGTAAAAGCCCAAGAAGTCGAGTCGAAAGAAAAATTGATAGAATCAAATTCAAAACCAAAATTTATACTTATAAACAATACTAAAATTCCTATTGCAAGCGATGATGAGGTAAAACATTTTTACAAACCCTCCTTAAAACCCCGGAGTCGGATTTACTAAACCCACAATGAGGTCTAAAACACCTCCTTCGAGAAGAAAAGAAAACTTTCATCCTCTGTTCCAAAACACCTCAACCAAGGAAAAACCCAAGGTAGACCAAAGTATAACTCAACACTAATCACACAATTGGAACATCCAAACACCAACAAGCTTTACTCAATATGGAAGATGTTCACCATGCATGTGTTCGAATCAAATGCAAAACATGTACGGAAACATAAATTCGGAACCCATGAAACGACGGGACCAAATGGTAAATCATCATTATCTTCCAAGGTTAATCCATCTACAAGCAACCTTTGCTTTCGTCAACAAATTGAAGAACTCATATAGGATTTCCATAAATTCTCATCCTTAAAGCTTGCCTACTCTTGAAGATTTTAAAGTAATTTTCTCTGAAGTCTACGGTACTCCTCACTTTTTACGTAAATAATAGATTGGTAATGATATACTTAGTATAATGATAGATAGGAAATATGTAGCGTCACTAGAAATCCATTTGTTGTCTTTCTAGTTTTTAAAAAGCATTTGTCATTAGGAACCATTCTTTCACATGGATTATCTGAACCTACTATAAAATGAAATCTTCTATGGCCACGAACTTCCACGTAGACAAGAAAAATAGTTAGTGATAATAATTAACATAGAAGTAGGATTAGTTTTGCATCGGAAAAGTCTTAAACCACCATGGATGAAACTCCTCCCTCGCCTAAAACATCACCATTTGAAGATGATGAGTTGGTCGAAAAAGAAGCTATTGAGGTTAGTAAAACAAAACCCATAGGCAATGATCTTGAAGACATTTCATTAGATAATAATCAAATTATAAATATTAAAGAATCTAAAACTCATCCCCTAGAAAACGTTATTGGTAATCTAAATCAAAGAACTCTTAGGTCGCAAGCTCAAGACAAAAGCAATTTTTTTTTGCTTTATTTCAACAATAGAACCTAAAAATATAAATGAGGCATTAAAAGATGAAAATTGGGTAATGGCCATGCAAGAGGAACTAAACCAATTTAAAACAAATGATGTTTGGGAACTAGTCCCAAATCCCATGGATATGACCATTATAGGAACAAAATGGGTATATAGAAATAAACTCGATGAAAATGGCGTCGTAACTAGAAACAAAGCTAGGTTAGTCGCCCAAGGTTATAATCAACAAGAAGGAATTGATTATGACGAAACATATGCACCCGTAGCTAGACTAGAGTCCATAAGAATACTTTTAGCTTATGCTTGCGCACTAGACTTTAAGTTATACCAAATGGATGTGAAGAGTGCATTCCTTAACGGTTTTATCAATGAGGAGGTTTACGTGGCACAACCTCCGGGATTCATTGACTTCGCAAAACCTAATTATGTCTTTAGACTTAAGAAAGCTCTTTATGGTTTAAAACAAGCCCCAAAAGCTTGGTACGATCGATTAAAAGCCTTTCTTATTAAACATGATTACTCCATGGGAATGGTAGATAACACACTCTTCACTAAAAAGAAAGACTCCAACCTCATTATTGTCCAAATATATGTTGACGACATTATATTCAGATCAACTTGTCAAGAAATATGTGATGACTTTGCCAAGATCATGCATGATGAGTTTGAAATGAGTATGATGGGGGAACTAAATTTTTTTCTTAGGATTACAAATAAAACAATTAGATGATGGAATATTTTTTAATCAATCAAAATATATTAAGGAAATGCTTAAGAAATTTAGACTAGAAGACTCTAAGCCAATAAAAACCCCTATGTCTACGGAAACCAAACTCACGAGAGACGAAGAAGGTGAGTCCGTAGATAATACCAAATATAGAGGCATGATAGGTAGTTTATTATACTTAACGGCAAGTAGACTGATATCATTTTAGTGTTTGCACTTTTGTGCACGCATTTACAAGAGATCCCAAAACCTCTCACCTAGAAGCGGTTAAACGTATCTTCCGATACATTAAAGGCACTACGCATTTAGGATTATGGTATCTTAAGGGATCCGACATAGAAACAATAGTCTATGCGGATTCGGATCATGCGGGAGATTAGTAGATCGCAAAGCACTAGTGGTGTTACGCGTTTAATGGGATGTTGCCTAACATCATGGTTTTTCGAAGAAGCAAACCGCTCATGCCAATCCTCCACAACCGAAAGGGAGAATAAGTACGCCAGAAAGGCATGTCAACAAGCCCTATAGATGAAACAAGCTCTCGTAGACTATAGCGTTAGGTTAGACGACATTACAATAATGTGTGATAACAAAGGGGCTATAAACTTAAGTAAAAATCCCGTTCAACACTCACGAACAAAACACATTATGATTCGCCATCACTTTCTTTGCGATAATATTCAAAAATGGAATATCACTATAGAAAAGGTCTCATCTGAAGACAACATAGCCGATATTCTAACTAAACCACTTAAACTTTTTTTGGAAGCCCCCATTTTTTATTCATTTAACTACTTACGTCTAGGTCTAGGAATGATGGAACAAATTGATTAAGTTTTCGGCATAATAAAGAAATGATAATCATCAAAGAACTGTTTGTCAAAAATCTGAGAAAATTTTTCTCAACAGGTGGCGGCCCCCTTAATTCATAAAGGGCGGCCCCCTTAATTTTAAGGGGACCGGCCAGACTTTAAGGGGACCACCCACCTGACTGACTAAAATATTTTTTTTCTCTCTCTGTGTCTAGGTTTCTATTTTACACAAAAACACAAGATTGGGAAAAGTCTATAAGCAAACTTTTACAAATTCTTCTATCTAAATGCATATCTCATTATACATATATACAATAGTCCCAATCTATTATTTTCTAAAAAGTCTTTCTCACAACTAGGAGCACATGAAAATCAATTTTCATATATTGTTGAGATATGCTAAAAACATTTTTCACATATGCATAATGTTCTCTTACTTGTTGTCAAAAGTATATAATCTAATATATATTTTTGACAATCTTGGTTGAGCAAAATTAAATCAAGGAGCATTTGGATTATTTCTTAGGTTTTACATGTCTTAGTGTCGAAATAATCGCTACTCTACATTTGTCGCACTTAGACATACACTAGTATTTGCACAAAAGTTTGGTTTGTTTTTAACTTAACCCTCTTGTCAAGAAAAAAAATTTCTCTGTGCATTATATATAGTTACTATTTTATATGCTCTTCACTCTTTTAGTCTTCAATTCATATATGATTATATGTCAAAATTATGTAAAATAGTTTTATCCTACAACTTGTCATATATATGTAGAATGTTGAATGCTTAATTGCTATGTGCTAAAAATCTTAATTTCCATACAAGCATGGACTTGCTGCAAATTAACCACCAAAACAGAAACCCTCACACAAAATTTTGAGAAAAATAGATTTTTGGGAAATCTGGGAAATAGCAGCAGGCGGCCCCTTAATTCATAAAGGGCGGGCCCCTTAATTTTAAGGGGACCGACCCCTAATTAAGGGGACCGGCCTAGCAAATCACGGGTAGAACATTATTTTCATCCCTTTTTGACCAAATACCCTCTAGACTTAGCTACTGTTTCCCTAAATTCACAAACATTTCTTGGATTTGATCCTTTAAACGTTCATTCTTCTTAATTTAAACCTTTCCTCCACTATAAATACATTCTCAACCATCATTACAATCATGCTCACGAATGACATCTCCTAACAAACCCACATCAAAACAATCAAGGGTAGCCAAAATGAGTGTGAAACCCATTTGGAGGAAGAAACTAAACCCTTGTAACACATCCAATGAGCTCAATGTAAATTCACCAATACCAATGCCAAAACCACTCACTTCTCATCATGAACTATCTCAAGAAAACAATCACCCAATCAAACATCACCAAATCCTTACATTAAGGACACTCCCACATCACCACAAGTTGTCTCACATCCTCCATCTCCCATCTCACTCATCAATTCACATGTTATTCACACTCAAGCTCCACATCAAAGTGACAACCAAACTCAACACACACCACCCTTGTCTCCAAGTAGAGAAAGCCTAGTTGATGACATTAATCAACTACAAGACCTATCAAACCTTTTAGCCATGCATCTCTCTCAACAATAAAACAACACTTCCTTATCACTTTACTCTCCAAACCTACCATACACCCTCAACATTAACCAAGTTGAAACCCATGTTGGGTATTTCCCTTGTTGCATCTTCACCCAAAAACAATTCCTTGCTCTAAGTAATGATATCAATTGGATTGAATTCCTCCTCACTCAACCACATCCACCACCTAGAGTTCAAAGAGATTACCCTTCAACAACCGCCTCCGCTCCAAACTCTCCATCAACAACCAACTAATCTCGTAATATGCCTACAAATAATCGTCAAACCCTTTTGTGTCGCAAGCAAGTCAAAAATCCTTCTATGGCTATTTAGGATTTTTTTAATATGCTTCTAAAGCATATTTGTTTTTCTTTTTATGTATGCTTGTGTGTAGTTCACACACATTGTCCTAAATTGAATTGAAGTCCCTTTTTGTCTTTTGATGTTTGCTTGCACTTGTCATATTTTTCCTTCCTTCTTGCTACATGTTAGAAATATTTGTATTGTTCTAACTCGTTTTTGTAGCCAAAGAACCATAGCTCGATTCCTTAGTGCCCTTGAACGAGGGGAGCACACATCAAGGGGGCATTTATTCCATCGATTTTACTAGCAATTCTTGACGATGCCTTTTTGATTCTACAAAAAAGGGGAGAAATGACATAAAACTCACTAAATACTTGTTTAAAAATAATTTTATATTTAATGAGTTTAAATTTTGTAATCATCAAAAAGGGGGAGATTGTTGATAGAAATAATGCCTAAAAACATTATTAATATTTTTCACATCTTTACGTTTTGATAATCACAAAATATAAAAACATTCAATGTAAAATTAAACGTAAACAAGTAATTAGTAGTAAATTTTCATTTCAAAAATTATATCACTTAAAGGTATGAATAAATAAATGCTTAATGCATTTTATGATCAAAGAAATTTTTTATTCAACCTCACACTTTTATAAAATGTTGTAAACATTTTTATAAACATTACAAAATATTTTCTACAATTAAAAGAAATGTTTTATTCAAAATAAACATTTTGGAATTCAAATTTTCGGACTTAAAACGGCTAGAAAGTTGTAGAAAATTCTCCCTACACAAAAGGATAAACTGGGGAGCGCCCAGTCTAGGGCGGCCCCCTTAAATACACGAGCGGCCCCCTTATCTTTAAGGGGACCGCCCACATATTTAAGGGGACCGCCCATAGGTAGACGCTCCTCCAGAAAGTCCTATAAATACTAAACTATTTTCCATTATTTTCTCACCTTTTGCACTCATTCTTTCTGATCAAAAACTGCCCACACATCTAATTAAAATCCTTTGATCATTTAATCATAAAGCTTTGTTTCCAAGTGATCCAAGCTCAATTCCTCAAGTTTAACAGAAGAATAATTCCATCATCAAGTGAAGAAGTATTGCACCTCAAGTATGTGTTGCAATCTTGTTGCATCCATATCATAACTTATAAATCATTTGTAAATCTTGTAAAGTTGTGTAGTAGATAGATCTTGGTGATTGTTGTAAGTATAGTTGAATCTTAGTGATTCATCCAAGTTGTGATAGTTAGGTGTGAAAGTAGAAGTGAAGTAGTAAAGTAGTGTGGCGAATAATACTAAGGCATGAAGAAGTTGTGGAGTTGTGAAGTTGTGTTGTGAAGTCGTGAAAGTAGTGAAGAAGTTGTGAAGTCATGATAGATTGGTTCTAGCTAAGATTAGAACTCGACATCTAGCTTAGTGTCGAAAAATGATATAAGAAAAAGTTGTGTATAGTTTTCTCCGCCATAAGGGAGTTTGTTGACATAGTGAATAAAACTCTCGAGTTAGGTGCTCGAGGAGTGGAGTAGGGCAAAGAGGTGCTTCGTAATCGAACCACTATAAATCCTTATGTTGTGGTTTGATCTTTCTAACTCTTACCTCTTATTTCTTTATTTGTTCTTACTTATTTATATTATTCATATTGTGCAATTATTGAATTCACAAAAAGTTGAATCTAAGTTTTTATAAACAAGCATAAACATTAAATTAAAAAGCGGTAAACTATTCAACCCTCCTTCTAGTTTTCCAAAAAACGTGTTGAATATGTTTATGGTATGTAACCAGATATGGGTTAACATGTGTGAGTATATTTTGTAAAGTTTAGGTATTGGGTATTATTGTGGGTATTTGTTGAGATATGGATGGTTTTCTAAGGTTACATGCATGCATGGATGTCTAAAACGCGAACTATATGCGTTTTACGTAAAGTATGAAAATAAAACTTGAAATGTCAATTACTATTCTCCTAATAATAATATAACACTTATTGAATATCAACATTTACTTAAATGATGCACGTTTATGATAGTCATTGATTTTTAGCTTACGCGATTTAACTAAGAAATAGCCAAAAATAAATATTAAGAAAATAATTAAAGTTGTAAAATGACCTAAAAACAAGGAGTGTTATAGTCTTCCCCCATTAAAGAGCCTTGTCCTCAAGGCTTAAGATGCGGCACTTGACGACGGTGCGGTCTTGGTGAAGAGATGTGGGTATTTCTGCTTGAATTGATCCTCACGTTCCCAGGTAAACTCAGGACCTCGTTTAGAGCTCCATCTAACCTTAATGATGGGAATGCGACTTCTCTTCAATTGTTTGATTTCATGATCCATAACTTCTACTGGCTCTTCTACAAAGTGGAGCTTGTCATCAACACGTAGTTCTTCTAACGGAATCACAAGTGATTCATCGGACAAACACTTCTTTAGATTTGACACGTGAAACGTGTTATGAACTCAACTTAATTGTTGTGGTAGCTCAAGTTTATAGGAAACAGTTTTGACTCTCTCGATCACCTTGAAAGGGCCGACATACCTAGGGTTTAACTTCCCCCGTTTGCCAAAATGTACAACCCCTTTCCAAGGTGAAACTTTTAACATTACTCTGTCACCAACTTGAAACTCCAATGGTTTACGTCTAACATCAACATAGCTCTTTTGTCGCTTACGAGCGGCTTGAATTTTGCTTTTTATTTGAACGATCTTTTCGGTAGTCTCAAGAATTATTGCAGGACCAGTAAGCTGAGCATCTCCAACTTTTGCCTAACACATAGGTGATCGACACTTTCGTCCATACATTGCCTCAAATGGTGAAGCCTTTATGCTGGTATGGTAACTGTTGTTGTAAGAGAATTCCACTAACGGTAAATGTCTATCCCAATTCTTTCCAAAGTCTAACACGCAAGCGCGTAACATGTCTTCTAAAGTTTGGATAGTCCTTTTACTTTAACCGTCAGTTTAGGGATGATAGGCTGTACTCATGTCCAATCGAGTTCCCAAAGCCTTATGAAGTGCTTTCCAGAAAAGTGATGTAAATCTACCATCACGATCGGAGATAATTGAAACAGGCACACCATGTCGGGTGACTACTTCCTTCATTTTCAAAAGTTGATAGCAAACCTCATCCATTGTTCCATCTAGAAGCTTCATCTTTAGCATTATTTGGCAAGCATCTTTTGACAAAGGATATTTTCTATCTGCTAACATATATAAAGTAGATGCATCTAATGTTAGGCAATGTACTGGACAAGAAAAATAATACCTCCAATTAATCATCTTCTGCTAAAGTGGCAAACCCCAAATTTTATCATCACTAAGAGGTGGATTAAACATGGTCTTGAGATCACCCCAAAGTACTCTGTCATACATCTCTTCAGGTCTATTTGCTCCATACTTCTTTATCACCAATCTGTACAACTCTAAAAGATCGTCTCTTGAAAAGTCTTTAAGTATGGTTCCAAAACTCATATAAATTTTATCAGAACCATCTCTTCTTATGATCTGATAAACAACCTTTTGACCTGATTGAGGAATGATCTTCCAATCAACAATACTAGGAGGTTTTGTAGCAGTTGGAATAGCATTTATTCTAATCAAAAGATCTGATGAAGAACTTGAGACTTTACCTTCATGAATGCTCTTTTCTTCTTCTCACGTTCATCCTATGCAGTCTTGTCATTATGTATCCTTCCTTGCCTTTTGCTTCTAATTTTACCTTTTTCTTTACAACTTCAACTTCTTATTCCATAGCATCACTGGTTGTGTAATTACTGTTTTCTAGACTGATACCTCTTTAATGGTCTTTTGTTCTTTGAAAATTCTTGCTCAGCTGAAACCTTGTCTCTTTTACTCTTTCATCAGTTTCCATTGCACAAAGATTTTCAAATACTCTTCACCAGATTGTACATTTCAAAATCAAGATCTTCTTGAGTCTCATCCTCACCACTTACAGTTTTTCAATGAATCAACTTTCATGAGCTTTGATTCTTGATGTAATGTGTTACTATTTTACATCTCTATTGTCGTAGCTCTGTGTCATCTTGGCTTGTCCTTCTTCGCCTTAGCTTTTGTTTAGCATAAAAACTTTCTTTTTCTTGATTTATCATTTCCACATCCTTTTTGCAAAATCTTCTAGTCATTCTTTCTCACTTGTAGACTCTTGGTCGATCTGCATTTGCTTCAGAAAAATTTTGTCTTTGATGGTCCACCCGCATTTAGCTGACCTTTCCTTCTGTTATAACTCGAACTGAGTCAGCTTTTCTTTGAATTCAGCTTTTCTCTTTTTTCTTTGTTGTTCTAATAATTCTTCTCCCAATAAATCCTTTTACCTAGCATCGCATCACAAATGAACTTGTCTTATAGCCTCTCACTCCTGTAATTCTTGCATCTCATGGCTTCTCAGACCCAAATTCTTTTGTTGAATTTGTGCTTTGTTTTTTGGTTATGCTTGAATTTCTTCTTCATAGTCATTGGAGCTTTTCCTTCTCTTAGACTTTTAATTGGAGATAGGAATTAGACATTATGGTTTGAACTTACATTGGAGTTACTAACTGGTCTACTACCAGTTATTATCCTAAGTACCCAGTAGTAAAATCCCACTTCCCAGTATTAAATTCTTCATGCTGGATTAAATTCAATTATCAACATCAAATCAGTACTTAATAATACTTTTTCAACTTGACTTTTGTCCTTGTTTTCTACTTATCTCTTAAACATTTATAAGTTGAATCTTTGCTCGTCTAAGAATGACCTGTGATAAGGTTTTAGTTGCTTCCAAGGGTGTAGGACTAATAATCTTGCACTTGTACCTCCACCTGAAGCACTGATTGTGGTTAGTTAGGAGTCACAAAATTGTTTATTTTTCCTTCTTTAGACTCTCTAACCAAAGAAACTAGAGGATCATCATCAATATCTTAAATTTTCCTCCCCTGATTCTCTGTTTCTTCATCCTCTAAGTCAGACACAATCACTTTCTTTGTCTTTCTTTTCAAGGCTACTTCCAAAGACTTCACCCTTTCAACTAGAGTGAGAACTACTTTCCCATAGGTAGTCTTTGTCTGATGACATACTCCTTACTCCATTTAAGCATTCCTGGTGACCAACTTAGGTACAAGGACCATCAATTCCTGTAGTTGCAAGCCGTCTTTAGCACTTCCTGAAGTGTGACCTTCATGGAGAGGTGCTTCATAGGAACTGAGTGGACACTCATGTATGTTACCACTGTCCAACCCTGCATCTAAGCCAGAAGTTGTAGTGGTAGCTCCCTCTTAGTACAACCTCATCACCTGTTGTGGTGGTTGCGTTATCTGCTACATGGGTAAAAGTAGGACCCTGAGACTGAGGAATCTCAGTATCCTGTCTGTCAAGTTGCCTAGGTGGTGATGGTTGTGGAAGTGGTTCATTGGTAGATGGAATTATTGGTTGAGATGTGGATGAGACTGGATCAGTAGGTGTGTGTTGGGGTTCAGCTGGGATTGCTGAGCCTTCACCTTGATCCTCAGCTGCACCTGCCAACATTGCAGGCAGCAATGGTACATAATCCCCTGCATATCCCCTTTTCATATTTGCAAAAAGCTTTTTAGTCAAAGTTGGGGCTAAATACTTTCCATTATTTTCAGTAGTGATACCCAAAATCATTTGTAAAAATCTTGGAAAATCAGAGAAATTTAGTATTACTCTCTATGTTATGAACCATGCCATCAAAAATCAACTTTGAAAAATTATAAACCCTATTACTAGATAGACAGATCAATGCAGTAGCAATAGGACTACCAAATTGATCCCATCTACTAGACTTAGAGCTTAAGAAGTTGTAGGAATGGTGTTGTGAATTAAAGTTTTCCTTGGGTGTAAAATTTCTTTTTCCAAAAGTTGTTTGCCCTCAGCAGAAAGGAGAAACATACCCAATGTTGGCCAACCCATATAAATTTCAGCATTAGGTAAAATTGATTAATTATGCGTGCTATCTGCCAATTAAGTTTACTTCTGACAAGATGCCTTAGTAATAGTATATTCCTTATTATCAATGGATGCTACTAATTTTGGAGTCTCATTAGCAAGTGTTCTGACTGTAGCAGTCTGTCAGAACTGTTTGACTAGGGATTCATATATAGTAGGATTATGAGTTAAGGCATACCTTAGAGAAGTACCTTTAAGAAAATCCACTATCTCAGTAAAGCCCACACTTTCATTGGGTTGCTAAGAAAGCGACAAAGTTATGCTTGTCTGAATACTTTAAAGTCGTCATCTTGAATTCTTGAAGAATGGAAGTTGTGAATAATCGAGTGTGAGTGCTGGGTTTGGTTCATTTAAGTAACTAAGTACTGGTAGAGAGGGCAATTGAAGTTATATTGATGAGAAACAAGGTTTCGTATTGGACACACTAATAAAGTAGTTTCTTTATAGGAAAGAAAAATGTTTTAATGAATAAAATTCGTAATTATCAAATAGGAAACTTTATGAGAGGTTATTGCGTAAAAATGGCTAACGGTGAATATTTAAATGGGGAAAACAATTTTCCCTCACCGGTCAACCGGTATCTACCAGTATTAATATTGGTTTACCAGAATTAACTTTTTGGTCTACCAGTATTAATATGATATACCAGTAGTAACTTTCGTCTACCAGTATTAAAAATAACATACCAGTGTTAACCTTTGGTGTACCAGAATTAAGTACTTACAACCCAGATATGAGAGAAATTACTGGCACAACTTCCATCCATTCTCAAATCCATGCTGTTCTTGAAAAAGTTAGCCCACAACAAGAAAAATACTGCAAAACATGTTCATAAGACAGTATTAACTTGAACTAAATATCCTTAAATATAGTAATCAATTACTCCGAGAGTATTTAATTCTAACTACAAGTACTAATGACAAGTATAAACTTTACAATTTAAACCTCCCCTCAAATGTAGCTACAGGTTTAACATCCCAATGCTAACCACCAAAAAGTTAAATCTTGTGACATCAAATCCTTTGGTGAGAAGGTCTGCAACATTATTGATAGTATGAATCTTAACAATCCCTTATGAAGTGATGTCGAATTTCAATGTGGTTGGTCCTTGAGTGATAAACAGGATTCTTGACTATACATATGGTACTTTCATTATCAATATGGATTTTGGTGTTCATGAAATTAAAGCCATCATAATCTATCATCTGATTTTGTATCCATAGTACTTGCCCACAACGTAGCTAGCAGCAAATATTCTGCCTCAGTTGTTGATTAGCCACCAATAGTCAGGCTTCTCGGCATTGCTAAGAGATTAAATCTTTACAATACTTACATCCACCTGTTATTGATTTTTCTGTCAGACTGGCTCCTCATAGTTTAGTTACTGTCTGAGAAAGCTTCTAGTTCCAAAAGGTGATCCCTAGGATACCATAACCCGAGTTTGGGTTGATGTTTGAGGTACCTAAAAATTCTTTTTACTGCATTGAAGTGTGAAGCTTTTAGAGTGACTTGAAACCTAGCACAGGCACAGACAGCAAACATGATGTCTGGCCTTGATGCAGACAAATACATCAGGGAACCAATCATAGACCTGTAGACATGCACATCTACATCCACACCATCTTCATTTTGGACCAGGGGTTTGTTAGACTCAATAGGAGTAGTAGCTGTTCTGATAGAACAAAAATCAAACTTCTTAAGAATGTCAGCTACATACTTATCCTGACTAATAAAGATTCCATCAGGTTGTTGCTGCACCTGTAGTCCCAAAAAGAATGTGAGTTCAGCCATGGAGCTCATTTGGAATCATTTTTGCATACAGTCTTCAAACTCAATACACATAGATTACTTTATAGAGCCAAAAATGATGTCATCCACATACACTTGGACTAACATAATGTCACTCTTGTTCTTCTTGATAAACAAAGTTTTGTCTATGGTACCTCTCCCGAAACCATTTTCTAGCAAGAAAGTAAAGAGTGTCTCATACCAAGCTTTAGGAGCTTGATATAGACCATAAAGAGCTTTGATCACCTTATAGACTTTGTTTGGATAAGCAGGATCAAAAATGCCTGGAGGTGGTTGAACATATATCTCCTCTCCAATAGTGCCATAGGGAAATGTACTTTTAACATCTATTTTGTAGACACTAAATCCCATGTATGATGCAAAGGCTAAAAATAACCTAATTGCCTCTATCCTGGCAACTAGTGCAAAAACCTCATCATAATCTATACCTTCCTCCTGTCTAAACCCTTGTGCTACAAGCTTTGCTTTTTTTCACAACAATACTCCTCTCATCCCTCTTATTCCTGAAGACCCACTTTGTGCTAATTTCCTTTTTCCTAAATGGCAAATCAACAAGTATCCAAACCTTCTGTAATTTGAACTGGATCAATTCTTCTTGCATTGCTTCAACCTATTTTTCATCTTCTAAGGCTTGTAATATCGTCTTGGGTTCTTCTTGGGAGAGAAAACATGCTAACAGACAGTTTTGATGGTCTTTATGATTTGTTCTGTTCTGATTATAGATATAGCTTACCAAAGCTTGTTGTACTGAAGAAGCCTTTTGGATCTTTCCTTTTGTTTGAACTGCTAATTTAGGATCTCTTAGAATTTGACCTTTATGGTGATCCTTATGAACCCTGAGTGTGGGAATAGGACTGACATCAATGGTGTTATCCATATTGTTGAAATCAGCCTCTGCACCCACATCTTCATCATCATAGGCTCCACTGAATATGCCATCATTTGGAAATACATTAGAATCATCTTCTAAGTCAGGCATATTTGGATCAATAGGTAAATCATCATTGGGGAGAGTAGATGCATCAATAGGTATTTGTCCTCCAAGATAGACAAATGATGATCCACCAGTATTTGCACCAGTGGGAGTACTAGCAGCACTAGCATATGGTGTGTTAGCAGTACTAACCAATGGTGAATTGGCAGTACTAACAGATGGCCTACCAGTATGAAGTTTGTTAATACTGGTAGCCTGAGCTGCCCTCTTCTTTTCTCCTTCAAAGGCTTGTCTTGTAGCATCATCAATAGCTTTAGCAGTAATTTCTTGAGAAATCATCCTCTCAAGATCATCTTTCAAGGCTTATTCAGCTTCTGTCAACATATGTTGTTCTTCTTTTTCAGCAACATCTTCTTAATCATGTACATCATTGTCTTTAGGAGAATTTTCAGAAGGTGTTTCTTGTGCAGCTTGAGCAACATCTTATACTGAAATCCTTGGCCTGTGAGGGTGTAGTGGAAGCAGTATGTATTCCTGAGTAGGTTCTTTATCTTTTTCTGATACCACTTGTTGGATCCCTTACTGAATAGATCTTGAACCTTTAGCTTGCAAAGGGTTTGTTACTTTAGATAAATCCAAAGCAACAATAATGAAACACTGATTGAACACTATTGATTATGCGGAAACTAATCAACAATGCTAAGAAGAACATTATTAAGAAAACACAAAAGATCTTTTATCAAACTTTGTATTATAACTTTAGCAGTACTAACTTACTACTAATAGCACTAACTACACTAGCAGTACTAATAATGTACTGGCAGTACTAACTACACACTAACATTACTAAAGACTTAGTCTATTTTCTTCAATCTTTCTCAGCAGCACTAAATCTTCACTAGCAGCACCAATGTAGAACCAGCAGTAGTAAGTTGTAAAGTCTTCTAAAACCTAACAGGTTGTGAGGCACTCGTGAAATGAGACGCACCTGACAAACTTGATCCTAGATCTATTAAGGGTATCTCTGTAGGATACCCAAATGAAACAATGGGTTACTACTTCTACTATCCACTCGAGAACAAGTTTTTTGTTGCTCGAAATGCTGAGTTCTTTAAGAATAGCCTCACGGTATAAGAAGCGAGTAGGAGTCATGGACTTCTCGAATCGAGTGGGAGTGACGGAGGACTTGAATTAATTCAAGAAGAAGATACACAACCTTCTGAAATTACTAGCGAAATACATAATGAGGTCGCGCCTATCGAGGTCGAGCCCCAAAATGTTGAAGTTTTTATTCGTAGACCCACAAGGATACCTCAAGCACCAGATAGATATGGCTTCTATGCTGATGTTGAGGAATATGAATTAGGGGATCTTAATGAACCACCTAATTACAAAGCTGCATTATCAGATCCTGAATTTAACAAATGGTTTGAAGCTATGAATACGGAAATGCAATCCATGAAAGATAACAAAGTCTGGGTTTTGGTTGATCTTTCTCCTAATGGTCGAACTGTTGGGAGTAAATGGCTTTTCAAGAAAAAGACTAACATGGATGGCAATGTACACACCTTTAAAGCTCGTCTTGTAGCAAAAGGCTATACCCAAACCTACAGTGTAGATTATAGGGAAACCTTCTCTCTTGTTGCAAACATTAGAGCTATAAGGATTCTTTTAGCCATAACCGCATTCTATGACTTTGAGATTTGGAAAATGGATGTCAAAACTGCCTTTCTGAATGGTCACCTGAGCGAGGACGTATATATGGTACAACCTGAGGGGTTTGTGGATCTGAAACATGCCAACAAAGTATGCAAACTTCAACATTTCATTTATGGATTAAAGCAAGCATCTAGAAGTTGGAATAAAAGGTTTGATGTAGAAATCAAGAAGATTGGTTTTACTCAAAATCCAAATGAGCCATGTGTATATCTCAAAGCTAGTGGGAGTAATGTTGCATTTCTAATCTTGTATGTCATTGACATATTACTCATAGGAAATAACGTTACAATGCTGAAAGAAGCTAAATCTTGGCTTTGTAAGTGTTTTTCTATAAAAGACTTAGGAGAAGCATCATACATCCTTGGATTCAAGATCATACATGATAGATCTAAGCAGTTGATTGCTTTTAGTCAAAGTGCTTATCTAGAGAAAATCCTAAAGAAATTTTAGGTGGAAAACTCCAAGAAGGGGTATACCCCAATGATAGAAAAGCCTGACTATAGAAAGTCCCAATGTGCTAAAAAACCTAGTGAGGTACACGTATGCAAAGAGTTCCTTATGCTTCGACTATAGGTTCAATCATATATGCGGTCAGATGTACTAGACTTGATGTTGCCTTTGCATAAAATTTGTGTAGTCGTTTTCAGCAAAATCCCGGTGAGATTCACTAGACTGCTGTTAAAG